>JANRGW010032410.1:0-28484 GCA_024733675.1 Psilopsiagon aymara
TCAGATACTGGAAGGCTGCTATGAGGTCTCCACGCAGCCTTCTCTTCTCCAGGCTGAACAGCCCCAACTTTCTCAGCGTCTCTTCATACAGGAGGTGCTCCAGTTCCCTGATCATCCTCGTGGCCCTGCTCTGCACTTGTTCCAACAGGTCCATGTCCTTTTTATGTTGAGGACACCAGAACTGCACACAGTACTCCAACCAGAGATTGACCATGTTTCAGTGGCAGATGAAATTATTTCTGCCTGTCTGAGTTTGTAAAGCACTTTGGGATCCTCTAGGATGGAAAGTATTGTTGTTTGTTTGTCTGAGCCAGTATTTTCACCATGCTTTACTTCCATTGCTCCTGTTAGTTGTGTGGGTTCATTATATCTTCAGATAAGGCTCATAAGAAATTGGCTTCTGTTTTGTTTTCTCACCAGAGGAGTGATTCATATTCAAATTGAAATGCTGTATTGCTCTAAGCCAACTTTCTCCCTGTGTGCTAATGGGAGGAGAGGGAGATGCAGGCATGGACTGAGCAGGATTATTTTTCTCCTACTGCATTTAGAAACTTTCCAAATGGCTTTTTAGGAAGGCACGTGTATTTAACTGTCTGGCATGGGAAAATCCTGGTCTTGTATGTTTTAAGAACATGAGATGAGACTGTATCTCATCACTCATCTGTTTGGGCTGCAGACTCATATGCTACCAGCAATGTTGTCCAAAAGAAAGAGAAAAATTACAATTTAAAATCCCTTTTAAGTTGTTGGAGATGTTTGTTGTTTTATGTGTTTCTTTTCTGTTATTTTCTTTTTCTTTTTTATCTTTGTTAATGTGGTCCTGTATTTTCTTCTTATTCATAACACTGTTTTTTGAAAAAGTTGCTTGCATTTGACTCGAGGCAGTGACTCTGTAGGGACTTCTACGGCACAGACAAGGCCATCAGCTCAGGGTCTCTGCTGCTGCCTGATACTTTGTACAAAGGAGCTGGTTGTCGTCTGCAGAAGAGGAGAGCTGCTCCGTCTGATCTTGTTGGTAATGGATGCTGGCTATTCCAGCCCAAACTTGCTCAAGAAACTTTATCACAGGTACTCTAAACCAGAGAGAACAGATGCTGAGGTTCCAGCAGGGGTTTTGTATTCAGAACTGTGTTGCTCTGTCACCTGCAGCTCAAACTGATAGTGTAGATCTTGTGGAGCCTACTGCCTGTCCCATAAGCAGCCAGACAGAGATAATAGTGTATTCCACGGAAATCTATAAAATTTGTATATCCCCTCCTTAATTAAAGTAACCTTAACTGATTGAGCCTATTTGAGAGGAGATTTGCCATCTTGTAGACTTACAGCTCAGACTGTTTGCTTCCTTGTTCCTTCCAAATTTGACTTGGCTATCTGAAATGATCTTTCACCACTTGCCCTTTTTGTTCCCACAGACTCTATGAAACTGATTGAATATTTTTAAGGTGCCTTGAGTCTTTTAGGTAAATGTGATACTTGAAGAGACATTGACGCTTTCAGAGTAGCACCTGAGGAGCCACTAAGCCTTGGAGGATCTGTTGACTTTAATGGAATATCAGTGGCCATGTCCTTCTTATTGCTTTGACAGTTCAATTACACCAACAAGCTGAGGGCATTGCATGGATCAAAAAAGTTCTGTGTTTTTGTTGGCATAAAATTAGAATTTATATGAAAGTTTTTCCAAGGAGGAATAAAGAAAAGAGACATTAACAGGCCTTTATAGATAATTGTAGATTACTTCACTACTAGGGAGCTGGTGTGACAAATGTGAGATCTTTGTTTCATGTCACCTAAATACTTTCTGACTTAAGAGCATTTGAGCTGGATTCACTTGTGAATAGTAGAAACTGTCTTGGCAGAAACTGGCACTGCTGCTATTTGCATAGAAGCTATCTGCATAGTCCAGTTGTGCCATGGGGAAAACTGCTATTAGCGAGTAGCACAAGTGTAGTCTTGAGTGTGTCTGTGAAGTTACTGTTTTTACGGTAGCTGATGTCCTTGATGGCACTGTAAGAACTCTGAAAGCAAGAACATAGCTGTCTGTCTCCTATACCTTGTATCTCTCTGCTAAATATTATGGTCTTTAACATATTTATCATCGTAGCCACATATTTTTTAGGCAGCTGTTGGTGTCTGGGAGCTTTTAATTGCATTGCTTATGAGAACCTAGCATGTACATGTCCAGAGAGATGTTGCCATTGCTCTGCTCTTCAGAGTCTTCTCGGATGAGGCTGTTTCTACTGCAGCTGACTGTGATCAGGCTGATGCCATGTGCAGCATGTCGTAGACTCAAATGATCCCTCTGGGACCTATTGCCCAATTGATGCAATCTAAGGACTTACTAAATTAAGTAAATAATGAGGACCAGAGAACAGCTGCCGTTCCTTGTAACCTGTATTGCTGCTCAGAGGTTGGGCAAGGTGTCTCCTGCCTGCTTGATGCAGCCTGGGAGCTTGTGAGTGGTTGGCGTGGGAACTGGGGACAATTAAGGATTTGTGCTGGGATGTAGAGTTGCTCCTTGGGGCAGAGAAAGAAATCTATGATTCTTGGCCCTATAATGAAGAAAACAAGACGCTGTGGACTTGTTGCAGCCTGTGCAGTCTGTGAATGTTTTCTCCTTGTCAGATGCTACTGTCACATAAGTAATTTTATTGCCAAAGGGCAGGGAATGAGCTAGTGAAGTGGGAGAGGGGACTATGTGTTGTGAAAATAAGTGCACCAAATGTACAACCCTTCACTTTTTGCTCTTGTAGTGTTTATTTATCTATATGATTTGCAGGGAGGAGAAGGGGATGGTAGTGTAGGAGGTACATGTTTCTCATCCAGGAGAGAGTGACTGTTCAGATGAGAAGGCATTGTGCATGCAGTGTTTGAAGTTAGCCCTTAAAATAGCACACTCCACATCTTAGTAATTTATTGAATATACCTGAATAAGAAACAGTCTGATTGAAGTATTAAGCTTGTTGTAGTGGGTCTGCTGTGACTCATCAGGAAATTGAAAGTCTTGAGATGAAACTCGCCCTCCCTTCAGTCTTTTTGGAAGAGACAGGAATTAGTCGTAGATGGGAAGTAATTAATTGTTCTATGATTGTCATAAATAGGTACCAAACAACAAGCTCATGCTGAAGTATTTATATCCTAAGCCCTGTCTTGTGAGCCTAGCTATCAAGAGTCTCCATCAGACAGTGAAAAAGAAAGTTCTCTGGAATGAGCAGCACTTCCACCTACATGCATTTAAGTGAGACTGTTTGGAAGTGAGCTGGTAGGCTGAATGCTGTAATAAGCCATTTACTAGGATATAATGGCTGCAGGGTACAAATGCTGTTTCTACTTAGTCTGTATATTCAATGCAAATATTAAAAAAAAAAACAAACCCTCATTAAAGTCTATAATACTCTTAATCCCCAGTTTGCTCCATGAATGTTAACTCACCCAGTGTCGCAACACCCCACAGAGGCAGACAACATGTATGCACAGCCTTCTTCATCTGCCTAAGAAACTGAGGCAGTGGGAAGGACTTTAATTTAGGTTTCTGGCTCTAGACTAGGGCAAATTCCTGGGCAATAACCTGGTTTGGCAGTGAGCAGGGTGGGGAAGTTCTTTTGTTATTGGCAGGAGCATGGGAATTCTGACTTTCAGGGGCTCATCCCATAGATTTAGGGTTTCCTTTGGAGAGATTTGCTATCATCTATTGCAAGTAGAACTGCCCTGTGTGTTGGAGTCACAGAGGGTGCATTGGCATAGCTGGCAGAGGGAGATAATGAGGAGATGAATATGCACAGAAATATCTCTCTAATTGAGGGAGTAGCTATAGCCATTATGTATCTGTCTGACTGGGATAATGCTGGAAATGCAGATGCTGGGAAAAGAAGCAAGACAATCAAGATGATCAAATACCTGTTTTAAAAAAAGCAACAACCCCCAAGGAAAAGGAGCTTGATGGCATGGTGTTTGTCTGCAGTGAAGTCATAGCAACAGAACATTCATTTAGCAAAATTAACCGTTTCTCTATCTTACAAAAAAAAAAAAAGTAATCAAATGATAATGATGCAAGGCAGCATCCTTTTATCTCAACCAGATGAGTCCATTTGTGCCAAAGCAACGAAGTCATCCTGGGGAGTTTGCTCCAGAGAGCATGTGCTTTATTAGAACAGAATGTAATAGTTGTCCCACAGCCATAACTGTAAGAGCCTGGTGCCCTAGGCAAGCACTTTCAGTAACAGGAAAACCAAAGTTAGGTTCCTGCACCCATGTGATGTTGAAATACACACTTTGGAGCCTGATTTTAAACTTTCACTTGTTTGGGATTTCAGCTCTGTTAAGTTCTGGATACAGCTTTCAGAAGGGCTATAATCTTTTTGAAGTTCCTCATGGGTAATGCTTAGTTTCAAAATTATTTAGGCATCTAGGGACAAAATGTTGGTGGTGCTTCACTTTGGGTGTACCCAAATACTTGTAAAAAAACAGTTACCTTTAAGTCCCTTTGACTTTGAGATATAGGCTTCTTTGTGCCCAAAACTGTTTTAGCTGCTAACCATAGCAGTATCTGAAATAATTGTTACACAAGTACCGGAAATAACACTTGTATGCTACTTCTCCGTGCACAGACTGCTCTGTGAAGCAGTATGCAAAGGTGAACTGCACGGTGACTGTATGGGTAGGCATGAAAGCTCTTCCTACATCACCAAGAATCTCGTATTTGGAATTCAGAAATTGTTCATCTTGGTGATAAGCAGGGGCAAGCTCCAGGGGAAATATCACAAACTCAAACGTGTTGCTTGAGGTGCCTGGAAGGTAGTGTTTCTCTTAAGTAGTGTTTTCCAACCAGATCAAATTTTACTTTGTGGCTCTCCTGGAGATGGTTTTAGGCAATGCCTTATGCTTTCCATGAAAGCTTGTGACAGCAGAGAGAGAAAGCTTTTATCTTTATGAAGGAGTGAAACAGCTCCAGGGAGACTTGTAACGGTGGTTTGACTTTGATTTGGTTTCTGGAGCATTGGGAAGCTTCAGACTAATTGGAAACTTGACCAGTTATTGACATCAGTGCTCACCAGCTGAACATGAGTTGTCTTCCATTGCTTTTTCATATCTGTAGGAAACTTGTGTTTTTCTCCTGCAACTTAAATTTTGGTTTAATGAAAGAGAAGTGAGAACTGAGCATAGGTGGACAAGTTCTGGTCAGTGGAGAAGAGCCACAATTGTTTTATACATACATAGATATCTCAGATATTGTTGTAGATGTCTTCTATGTAAAAAGCCAATTTGGGTTTTTTTTTTTTTTTGGAAAGTATCTCTTTCAAGAGGGACCTCATGTGAATAGCAGAGCTCTTCATGTCACTTTCCAAACAAGGCGCAGAGGCTGGCTGGGGGTGCATGGTGCTTCCCATTTCAGCCTTAGGCTATTATATTCACAGAAGTGGCTAGTTGTTTCTTTCCACTTGTTTCTCTTCTCCAAGGCCGGACATAGCCCTTGCTGTAGCTCTTAACTATACGAGAGGAGAAGGGCCAGGCCGTAGCTTCTTCCTGTGGAACAATGCCCATGGGCTGCCTGGAGTGAGGAAAGGCAGTGAGCTAGAGTGGGAATGCAAATCCAAGATGGTTACACATTAGATTCTGTCAGAGGCTTTTAAGGAATAACAGCTCACATCTCAGGCTATTTTGGGTGAGGGGTGAGATCCTCAAACAAGAATGCTTGCAAGTTAGGAAACTCCAGCCCCATGGGTTGTCCCAGCACACATAGGGCAAATAAGCACTGTGGAAAAGCCTGAGCGGCTGCTGCCAAATGACTGGGATGATGCAGCCCACGATGTCTGTTGTGTCTGAGATCTCTGTAAAGTCTCTCGCGTCCTTCCTCAAG
Source organism: Psilopsiagon aymara (assembly GCA_024733675.1). Taxonomy (NCBI): domain Eukaryota; kingdom Metazoa; phylum Chordata; class Aves; order Psittaciformes; family Psittacidae; genus Psilopsiagon; species Psilopsiagon aymara. The sequence continues at coordinate 5,855 of JANRGW010032410.1, forward strand.
TTTAGTTTTCCTGTGGAGGCTGTTGCAGTAATGAGAATGTCTCCCATCTGCTCCTCACATGGCTTGGCACATTTAGCTAGAATATATATATATTTTTATTATGGGGTTAGCCAGTGGTAACCATGACGATTAGACTTACCACACGGCATTTTTTTCCCTCCTCGAGTCGGTTTGAAATGCTGACAATTAAATAGATACAGTACACTTTAGAGATCCATCAGTCTCTTTGTTGTCTTGACAACCAGAGTATATTTAGAAATGTAACAAGTACATGAAGTTCAATTGCACTTTTGCTAAAACATAGTTTTGTAGCTTGAGAATTTAATCTGTTTTTTTTGTAGATCCAGGTGCTTATTTGAGCTGTGCCTGACTTTTGCTTTGGTCTCTCTTGAAGCTTCTACATAGCAGTGGGAAGACTCAGCTGGTGGAAAGAGGGCCCTTGTCAGGTAGGGAGCAAATCTGCCCCCTGCTTATTGGAGATACTTCTCATAGCAGGGCTTGGGTGAAGGGCTGGCAGCCCCTGCGTAAATGGGCATCCACAGTCCAGTACCCCTGGGTGCTTGTGGTTTTTCTGTTGATTTTCAGTGCAAGAGGAATGTGTGTGATCATTGTCTCACATCTGCTGTTCCTGCAGATCCAGCTCTGGTGCTGGGGAGCAGTAAGCAGTGTGTCTGAGCATTCTCTCCCAGATGAGTTGCTCTCACAGTTCTGTAGCACTCTGGTATGGGAAGACAGTACTATGGAGCATGACATTGGCAGGCTGTGACAGCTTTCTTCTTGCACCTGAGTTACCTTTGGTTGCAACCAGGAATATCTCTCTTCCACTGAAGCAGTAGCAGAGACTTCTCTGTATCCCTTCTCCTGTTTTGTCTTTGATTTCCTGGGGACACTTTTGTTTGATTTTAACAATATACTACTACTACGACCACTACTACTGTTTTTTTGTCTCTTCCCATTTGACTGGAAGAATTGAGCTCATTCTCTCCTCATTGGGCTGGGATAGAAGCATGTGGGCTAGACGTCTGTATTTTTAAGGTTGCGTCCAGGGCTGGAAGAGCAGAAGGGAATTAAAATAGAGTGCATCTTGTGGGAGCTGTAAATGTCCCTGTCACCCATCATCCACGCTGGTGTTTGGTGTGTGTTGTGTGGCTGCTGTGTGGCTGCTCTGCTCTCTGCCATTTCTCTTTTGAGCCAGCAGGGAGCTGTGGTCAGTGCAGGCACCTTTGTGGTATCCCAGCCATACCTATAAGTGTGGTGATTTGCCAGCCCAGAAAAGCACCTGGGATGTGTGGCTTCCATCTACTGCCATCCTACAGCCTGAAGGCTAAGAGACATAGGCTGGCACCACAGTGCCTTCATTATGCTTCTAGCACAGGATCTGACAGTGCTAGCCCCTTGCTTAATGCAGTGGCTTGCAAAGCTGCTTCTGAAGCAAGAGACGCTCAAGCACAAGGATCTTGGAGTATTTCCCTGGCTTGGGTGACCAATGAATGAAATGGAAATCAGGCGAAGAAACAGAGCAGTTCACTACCACTCCTCCATCTGGCTGACCCAGGTTGTGATGCTGGTCAGGGCAGCCCCTTCAGAAGGCTCGTAAGTCGAGGAGCTGCTAAAAAAGCCTTCTTTGTGGAGAGGTGTTAATGGTCCTTTCTAATCAGCACCTGAACCCCATGGCAGGCTCTGGGATGCATGTGTATTTTCTGCAAAATGTTAAGCAAGACTCTTCCACCATTCCTTGTCCAAGGTTTGACTTATAATTGATGCTTGGCAGTATGATTTGGGTAGGACAGCTGTGAAAAAAAACAAATAAACCAAATAAACCAAGATTCTTTTTCATCAACAAAGCTGTGGCAACACAATAATCTGAACGGGAGCTTGGGTTTAGTGAAAGGCCTCCCCATCTGCTATTTGCCTAAGGGAACCAGTTCATTTGGTGAGATAGTTTAAAGATGACAACCATGGGTCTGTGGTATGGATGTTGTGATGGTCAGTAGCATCCACCCTCAGATAGCAAGCTGTAAAACTAGTCAATAGCATTGCTCTGCTACTGGGGAGCATAGTCAGCACAAGCTTGTTTCTGGGATGCTTTATTACAGGAGAGCAACGAAGGCTCAAGGGAGAGGAGCCCTACCTGACACCAGTTGTTTTGGCAAGTGCTGTTTGATGAAGTGTATTTCCTGAAGTCATCTTGTCTGTCTGCTATACCTGAAATATAATTAAGTAAGGGCTCAAAAAGAGGGGAGGATTGTGGTTTTGTAGCATGATTTTGCTTCCCTTACCTTTGTATTTCTTTTTAATTCATTATCTGTCAAATATTGTGGGGGATTTTTCAGTGTGTGTACCGAGCTCAGTTTCATTTTTCTGTTTTGTTTACTCTTTCCATTTTACCAATTTCAAAATGAAAATCGAAAGCCATAGTTATTTCTCTACTTGAGCTTTGTTTGTAAATTGTTAACATGCCTTTTTCAAGTGTTTAATAGCTATTGAGGTTTATACTTAAAATACAACCACCAAACCCAATGATGCTAATGAGTCTTCAAGAGTACTTTAAACAAGTTATCCCAATCAATCTGACAAAGATAATGGTCTTGTATTAGAAGATATTTAGCTGGAGGTTGGATGAGCTCTAATGTTGATGGGTCTGTAGATATATAACCAGAAAAAATCAGAATAACGCCTTTGATTTCAGTGGAGCTGTGTCTGTTTATTATAGCTTTAGATGCAAATTGCAACCTCTCTGAAGTTAAGTGGGGTTTTGACTTAATTTCCGGATGCAGTAATGTCAGCAAAATAGTGAAGATCAGGGACCCGCATACCCTGAAGTCTGTAACTTTGAGTTGCTCTCTTTCCCTTGCTGTCAAAGTCAGATTCCCTTGATTTGAGCTAGTAATTAAAATGCAGCTTCTCTTGAGCATCTCCCAAAGTTAGGCAGAGAGGATGGAAGTGCAGCCTATGCAGATTATATATATATATATATATATATATATATATATATATATATAAAAATACACACATACTTTGCAGAAAATGCCAGTAGCTATATTGTCCTCTCTGACTGCTTGTGGCTGGGCTGTTGGCCTGAAGTTTGTGCTTTCCAGAATTGTCAGGCTGTGATGCAGAGAGAGCTGGAATCTCCTTTCCCCCAGTGTACTTGTGTCCCCATGCAGCAATTGGGAGACATACATGGACCACCGCTCATCACCCCCAGTGTGTGTGGCATAAGTGATTCACCATGCATTCATTTCTGGTCACATAAGGGGCATTAGTTTAAAGCAGGCTTGAGGTTAGTGTTAGCTGTTTAAAGTCGTAAGTCTGAAAGCAACATCAAACAGGGAGCAGAAAATGTATCATGCACAAAAAAAATCTCTGGGATTTGTTTCCCCCTTTAAAAATTAACAATAATAACAAATTCCAAACTGTTAACATATGCTGTCTCCTCTGGTCAGGACACCTGTCTGCCTCTTTGCTGTTACTTGATACAGGCTTACAATGCTTGCAAAAATGTTAACGTGGCTTTTTTGTCACAGCAAATATGAAAGGAATATCCAGTGTGTGTGTGGGCAGGTCCTCAACAATTTTTTCTGTGCTTCTTGGGCTTTGGTGGGGATCTGAAGCAACTGCTGCAGTTCTCCCGTGTGCTCCCCTTCCTCTGCTGCAGACCAGGAGGGTGAAGATGCTGCCCTGCCAGACCCAGTTCTCCTGAGCAAAGACTGTTGATGGTTGGGCTAGTTGGTTTCAGCCTGGTTTCCTTAAAAAAAAATGTATGTGACTGGCTAGATACGTCTCTCCTCCTTCTCTTCAAAGATGTTTAACTCCTTGGCTAATCTGAGCCATGCTTGTTAAGAGATAATTAGACTTTAGGAAAATATGGTTGAGGATGCAGTTAGGAGGAGCTTGTGGGTCTGGTGTAGCAGGAAACATGGTGGGCCGGAAGAGCTGGAGCAGTTGGAGGTGAGCTGGACTTGCCACTAATCATTGCTAGTATTTTTTTAAGCTTGCTTATTCTTCAGGTCTGAGATGAAAGGAAACAGATGACACCAGAGTAGGCTAGATATCAATAAGCTGGAAGTAAGACAGGCTGCTGGTTGAAAGCAGCTTGTGGTAACAGAAAAACCTGTGGTTTTGTTTTTAGCTGGGCATCCTTGGAGGCACCCAAAAGGAAACAAGGGCTGAAGCTGTCTCACCCTGCCACTTTTCCCACAGTTGCTGTGTGTTTAATGCACCCCTTCTCAGCTTCAGTTTTTCTTGGCGCTTGCTTGGCAAAACCAGCACTGTGGGCATGACTCACCATTGGCCTGAGCAGTGGAGGAGGCCTCTTCTTAGAGGTCCTTCAAGCATGAGAAGCAGAAGGGTGTTTGGTCAGGCTTTGAAAGAGACTTTGTTACTTGTAGCCCTTACATCAGTACCTTTCACAAACTCTACAGTGATTTGAAACAAGTAGTTTCTCTGCCAAATAAACCTCAGTTGCTCTGCTTGCTCTGATATAATCTGCAAATGAGTGAAAAACACTTATATGGGTCAAAAAAGGGTCAGACTGACACATGGGTTGTATCAGGGGGAAAAAAGCTATGATCTGCTCCATACAGGAGGGTAACTGGCATTACAGGCCATTTTGGGGCTGTTTTCTTGGTGAGGTGTTACAGCCAGCTTGATTCACGTTCTGCTTTTATAATTAACAGGACATTGATTCTGATCTTTCTGTTTGCACCCACAGAGGTCCCTTGGAAAAGTTTGTCATACATCTGCCTGGGTGCCTGACGGGGCCACCTTGCTTCCAGGTGAGGAATGGCTCAGGTCACGGGGCTTTTGCCAGCTGCTGAATGTAGAGGGAGTGGGAAGATCCTGAGACCATGTTTGGTCGTTCAGCAAGTGATGGTCATTTCTCCAAAGCTGAGGGTGCTGGGAGGCCAGCCTAAACAGGAGGCTTGAGGTGATTTTACTATTTCTGGGTCCAGGTCTGGAAGCAGCAAACATTCAGGCCCTCCTGGGAATGGGTGTGTTGCATGGGAATGATTGCATGGTCTTGTGAACCGTATTATTTTGACTTCTTTTTGAATGAGACTTTCTTACTTGTGGACCTGAACTCACACTGCATCCATGGCATGCATCTCTGCAGCCTGGATATGCTCTCAGCTGGTGATGGAGAGCTGGCTGTATTACAAGCTTTAATCTAACCGTGCTTCAGTGGACAAAAGCAAGAAAGGATATAAGCCTATTAAGAATAACCCGAATAGAAAATTATGTGAGGAGCAAATTAATTAATTCTTTCAGAATTGCCAGTTCCATCAAGTCCACTTGGAGATATTTAGCTGTAACTTAAGGATCATTCTGATAAACTACCCCAAACTCTTGTAGGAGTCCCTTGCCAGATTATGTTTATGACATGAGTTGTGCTTTGTGCCTATCCCATGGTAGGATGATTCAGTTGCAGCAAGGGTAAGGCTGCAAAAAAGGAATAGTGTCAGAGCAGTAGGTTTGTCCTCAAGCCTCTCTCAGATGTGCCATCCCAGGAGGAGAAAGAGGTGCTATAAAGTCAATTGTGGGAAGAAAGCAGTGAGCAGCCTGCCCTGGTGGGAAGTGGATAGCAAATGAACAGGGATTGCTGGTACCTCGTTTAGAACAGCTCAATGGCTGTGATGAAGTTCTTTATGAGATGTGCTTTAGGAGGGTGTGGTGGATCTGGGAAGTCCAGAAGCTGTGGTGATGATTCCTTGAGCCAAGTGGCAGCACCAGAAGGCCATGCATGGTACAAGTGCTGGGGACCACATAAGTTTATAATTTTTTTCGTGGAGGTTTGTTTTTTTTGGGGGGGGGCTGGGTGGGTTTTGCTTTAGTTGTTTGGGTTTCTTTTTGGTTGTTGGTGTGGGTTTTTTTGTTTGTTTTTGTTTGTTTTTTTCAATGTGTAATTTATGGCTAGACGGGGTTTCAGCCTATTGTTTACTGCAAACAATAGGTGGGAACATTAATAAATGTTGAAAGACAAAGGCAGACCAGGGATTAATGAATAGAGAACAGGAGCTTAATAGTGAGAGGGGACAATTTGGTTCAAGGCCTAGTCTTCCCAGTTGCTGGGTTATGGAAGATTCATAGCAGCTTTTCTGTTAGTCTCACTCTTTCTGCAGCAGCTTTCCTGGCTAAGTCTAATAAACTGTTCCAGTGGGTTGCTGTAAATATGAAATCTAGGAAGAAGCCCATCCTTACAGACTGTTAACTAGGTGGGACAGTGCTAGTTTTGCTTTCTATTCAAAACTTAAGCAATAACATCAATATATTTGTGAGTTGTGAAGTCAGATGTTCAGGTGCTTACAACTCTTCTCAGGACAAAAATGTGTCATAAAATGTATCTTGTCAAGCAAGCTGTCTCTGACAAATTGTTTCATACTCAGTATCCTGCGCAAGGGACTGATTTCTCATGTCTTGACTGAGTTTTCAGCTTTGTTTCTGTCAAAAACTGGCCTCTTAATCTATTACATCTGGCCTCTCATTACACTTGTGTGAGAGTAGATCACTGTAAGAGAACGCTAACTTTACAAAATTTCAATTCCACATTAAATTTGTGGAAGAACAGTAGAACACAGAAAATCTATATTCTGGTAGTACGGTGCATGCTGTTCTGGGTGTCTTACATAGACAGTCAGCCTCAAACTCCTACCTTTAGGCTGTACCTGCCAAGTCAAGGACTGCAGTGGTCCTTGACATATGCCCTTGGTGTAGTTTTCATAGTCTTCACAAATCTGATCCCAAGCCCTTAATGTATAGAGTTACAGCAGTATGCAGGTATGCATATGACCATTTTGGGAAGGAAGCAACTGTGTTCCCATAACAGTGAGAATGATGAAGATAGGGCTAATATCAGAACTTCATGTAGCAGTAGCTAAATACCTTTTCCAGGGAAGAAAGGCTACACACAGTTTCAAGCATCCTGTAACAAAGCTCTGCCCCTCTCAACTGTTCTTGCATGCAGTGCCCTTGGCTTTTCAAAAGTTAATTGATTTGTCTATATTATGATTCTCTCTTTAATTTTATTTGTGTAAAGAAGAACATGCACTAATCTCTCTCTGGAAAAATGTTTTACGCTTCTCCTCTTTGAACGTTGGCCTTGGGTCTGCCGCATTTCTTAATGAGTCTCTAACTGAACAGCTATGGTTCCCACATACTCCAGCCTTGACACATGCATACTTGTACACCCACATGCCTGCTCTGTTGAACCAAGCAGCCTGCCTGCTCCCCTTGCATGCTCAGTGCTTTGGGATTTGCATTAGCAAGGCAGCATCTTCCTGGGAAACCCCACACATGAGCGGGGGCTTTATACCTGCAAGCATAGATAGATTTGGCATCAGATGAGCTGTCCTGTGAATTGGAAATGCTGCAACCTCTTTATTGCACTGACCCCACTGCCACAGGCTTGTTTAACGTGCTTCTCCTGGAGCCCAGATTGCTGTGGGCTGCCCTACCCATGGTGAGGACCCAAGCTAGTGCTGAGCACAGAGCTGAACACCCGACACTGAATTACTGTCTGGTATGCCAGTGGCTGCCAGATCTTTGATAGCCTGTTTTTAATGAAGATACCTCCTGTAATTCCTAGAATATCTTGCAGTGCAAAAAATGAGCTGTGTGTGTATTTTGCTGTGGGCTGAATTTTTTTCCTGCTCTTCACAGTTCCCTCCATGAAAGGAGAGGAAAGGGAGGGGGAAGCAGCTGACTGCTTTTTTTGTTGTTCTTCTTCTTGACTTCTGTGAAATATGTGGCGATCAATTGCTCACAACTAACAAAATGTTTTTGTTTCTCTTTGCAAAAGCATATGGGAACTGGAGGAAAAGCATATGGGTGTTTTTAGGAAAACATATTGGTGAATGGACAAATTATAGTGGTGCCAATATGTTTTGGGTGTCTGGCTAGACCACTACTACTACCACACTTGCTGGCATGCAGACACTTCCACAGGATTTTCAGCATGTGAGTGGTGTGTAGCTGTTTCTGGGGAAGTGCTGGCTGTGCTGGATCAGACCCCTGTTAAAACAGTGTTGTGATCCATCTTCAGTGTGCGTGACTGCTTCACCATGTCCTGGACTAGGCTCTGGGCTTGTGTTTATGGCAGCATATCCATTCTTTCAGTGGACTGAGCCCAGAGCTCCACTTGCAGCTGGCTGCAAGTAATGATAATGGTAACCATTTTTCTCTCTAAAGGCCTTGACTGCAGTCCTAATAACACCTGAGCATCTTGAAGACAGGCTAGGCAGCCTCTGGTTTTCCTCTGCTGCTCCATCAAGTTTATTTTGTGTCAGCTGGAGCTATTATTTTTAATTTCTCTGCAAATGAAAATGTTTTGCGCCTGCTTTTGAGAAGATGGAAAACATTTTCATTGCTACTTATGGGCCCAGTCCTGTTTGCCTTGATACTAGTGATCCAGGGAAAGGGATCCAGAAGCTGGTAGGAACTTGGCAGGGAATGGTAAGGTGATTAAGTGGTCTTGGTTGGTGTGTCTGTTCTGGTGGCTCACAGCATCTCTACAGTTTGAGTTGTGCTGCTGTGGAACCCTGTGCAAGAAGTCTTTGACAGCTCCATCTAGACCTCCCTTCCTGGTTGCCCTGACAGTGAGGGAGTGCTGCCTGCCCTATCTCTGCCTGCAATTGGCACGGCTGTGCAGGCTTGCAGGGGTTTGTAGCAGCTCTCTGCCCATGTTTAGGTTCAGAAGGTCTTAGGGGACTGGCGAAGGTCTCCTTGCACAGGCATGCACATTACCTCCTGTCAGTAAGAGCTCATGGTCTAAATAGACAAATCAGAGCTGTGCTGAGAAAGGTGCTATGGTCTCTGAGTGTAAGGAAAGACAGGCTGAACTCAGGAATGGTTTCATGAGCAGGTTCAACCAGCCTGAGTTTGTACCATTGCTAGAAGAGGTGGTCTTGCTGCCCATGTGTTCCCAGCCCTCATTTCAGCCCATAAAGTCACTTTTATTCTTTACAGACATAAGCATGAGTTGTGAGGCAGTGGAGGGGGCAAAACATGTGGCTAAAGATTGAGGAGATAGGCAAGATGCACATTTGGGCAGTCATTTGGATGTCGTATTGTTTATCTTGGTTATGAACCTGCACTCTCAGATACTCTGAGTGGTAATTCAGCACCTTTTAGTGTTCTTCCTCTTATGCCAACTTCAGGATGATTTGGTAGTGAGTAATTTTACATTATTTAGTGTAGCCACTTTCCTTATAGCTCTTTTGTTCCGTGAGACATTTCCCTATTTTATTATGCAAACAGTACATTAAGATCCTTGTGGGCCTAAGTTCCCAGCAGTGCTTGAGATGATGGCAGGGAAGTAGGTTATTTCAGAAATAATGATTCTCTCCTCTAAGAGCTTTCTTGGAGTTCTGCTTTAACTGCTTTTGATATTATACATGCTTTTAAAAAAATTAAAAAAACCCAGTACTTCCTAAATGTTATAGAGCTCAAAAAATACACTGTATGCCTTGTCACAATATTTAATACAGAGTGCTATTTACAGTAATGAATCAAAATGTCAGTTTTTAAAATATGAACTGTCAGAGTGTTCCTACTTTGCAGAAAACTTTGATATGACAGTTTTTTAATCATATGACTATTACATCAAATGTGTCTCAGTACTTTTGCTCAACAAAGTTTTTTTATTCCTTCCCCCTCCCTTTTCATTGTAGAGTCTGGTAGGGTTGTTTGACTGAATGCACTTTGGTTAGAGGTCAGAGGATGCAGAGCCGAACGCTTTTGTATATTGACAGATGGGATGTATCAGTGTCTGTGTTTGTGCTGACCATGGTCACCTGGTCTTAGGTATAGCCTGGTTTGGATCACCTTTACCTTGTGTTCCCAGTGTTTGCCCTAAGTCTGCTGTGTGCTGGGGCTCAGGCAGCAGCACTTGTGGATATGAGCCCTGACTAAGCAGCGCTGATGCCTCTAGGTATAACTTCACATTTAGGGCAGGTGTGGTAAAACTGTCTCTTTAGTAATAAAACCTGGCTTGTACAGTAACATTGCTTATCCCTGTAGCTTTAGCATGAAGAGACAAATAAAATAAAGAACTTGAGGCAAGGGATGCTTGTGCATCCTTAGTGAGCTGAAGGGGTTGCTGTGCAGGGCAGGGTCGCTGTTGCTTCTGGAGGAGGAGGCGGGGGGCTAGGGATGCCAAGTGGCTTCCCCAGTGGCTTGGGTTACCCTGGACCCAAGTCAAGGAGTGTGCTCATTCTCTGAACCCCCTCTGTGAATTTAGATCAGAATATTTCCTCTTTTCTTTTTTGTTGTTGGTGTTCTTTTGTTTCCTTATCTGCAAAATGGGAGTAATTAATTGATATTAGTAAAACTCTCAAGTCTCCCTGAGGCTGATTACTCAAAAAACTGCACTTTGTGATGAAGACAAGGGAGAGCTTATGTAGGTTTAGAAAACATCTAGGCTTTAGAAAATGCCCTCTGGAAGGAAAGGGTTTGGCATGCTCACAGGAAGACTTGGAGGCCAGAGAGGAATCTAAGGTGTAGCAGGGCCATGTACCTCTGCCCATAACATCTTTGTGCCACCTTGCCTGGGGCTTCAGATGGGTTCCTACTGCTTATTAAAACTTTCATAGTTGCCATTGTGTAGGTTTTTACAGGTGCAGTATTTCTGATTTGTAGTTGGCCCAGCACAGCTATGGGAATGGGAGGAGCCTGTAAGGGCAAAAGGTGTGTATTGGCAGTCCAAAAAAGAGGAGTACAGGCAATGCAAGACACTAAATCTTAGAATCATAAAATCAAAGGATGGTTTCGGTTGGAAGGGACTTTAAAGATCATCTAGTCCAATCCCTTTGCCATAGGAAGGGAAAGCTTTCACTAGACCAGGTTGCTCAAAGCCCCATCCAGCCTGGCCTTGAACACTTCCAATGATGGCGCATCCACAACTTCTCTGGACAACCTGTTCTGGTGTGCCATCTTAAAAACTTTCTTCCTTAAGTCAAATCAGATAGTCTTCTTGATTGTGGGTGTTTCTTGAGCCTGATTAACTTTGCGTTTCAGATGGGCATGTCTATTAAATGATAGCCTCAACCCTTCATTAGAGAAGAAATCAGAACTTGATTTCAGGGGTGTAATCACATATTTAAGTGCACTTTTGAGTAGCTGTTTAGTTAGAAATTGTTGATGTGGAAGGCATAAACAAGGGAGCTGAACATGTCTGAAGTTTGGTACACTAAGGCTCACAGGGTCTCACCAGTGGTAAGAGATTTGGGAAGGCAGAGTCGTAGCATCTCTTACAAGTAATATCCTGAAGATAGAGGAGGAGACGAAAAAATAAAGAGGGGAAGAGAAGGGGGAAGGATGTGGCTGGTGGGTGAGGCAATGGTGGCATGAGAGGCTCTGCTGGTGGTGGGGCCTGGTGTGAGCCACTAGGAAACATGAGGGGTGCCATCTGGTGAAGCCAGTCCCAAAAAGTCTCTTATACCAACAGGACTGATGGCAGAGGGGCTGCCTGCAGCAAGGGCCAGTGGCAAGACAGAGAGTTGTCACTCTTCAAACCATGTGGTTGTCGCCTCCATCAAGTTAGTGTTGCTGCTTGCTGCATTCCCTTGTGCTGCAGAGGACAATTGATTTTTATTCAATTTTTGTTTTAGACAAACCACATTGTTAGTGCGACGATTTTTCTTTTGTTATTGCTACTGCAGTGCATAGAAAAGGAGCTCTAACAGATGTATGATTAGCAGGGCATGAAATTAGAAATGTTTGTGTACAAGGGAAAGGTTGTTTATTATCAAATTCCTCATTTGAAAATTAAGTGATACTAAGATCGGCCATGCGATTCTGCAGCAGGCATGTAGCCCCCTTCCCTCCCTCACTCCCAGCAGCATTGGGTGAAAAGTAACAGTATTTTAAACATTAGCTTTATTAAAAAAAGGTCAGTACCTGCCTTTGGATACAGATTGTCTAAAGAGCTTGTTCTCCCACTCCAGCGCTGAAGGTTTCAGTTCAAGAAAATATTTTGACTGATGCTGAAGCCCCATTGATTTAGGGCAAATAGAACATTTTCTATCAAAAGTCTCTTGGATGGAAAATAAGGTTCTGATTGAATAATTCTGAGTGTGGGTGTCTACCTGGGTGAAAAGCATTTGTTATCAAAATGCTGAAAAAGTTCTGTTTGGAGTCGCTGCTGCCATATAAGTAGAGTGGTGCGGTTTGGTATGCAGTACCCAGTCCTTTCTGTCTCTTGGGTCAGTCTTACAGCCAAAGCACATCTCTTCAGCCTGTGCAGCTTGGGAGTCCCTAGTGCACTGGGATGGTGGTGCTTCCTAGGTGTGGTCTGCATGGCCACTCCAGAAAATGGAAACCAGCCTTTCACATCTCAAATGCTGTCAGTGCTGGAATGGCAATTTTGCATGGGAATGCTGTCAGGCTCTGGTAGAAAGCCATCAGCATCTCGATTTTTCTCTTAAAAATGGTGTGATGTTTTTTTTTCTCCTGTAGAAAATATCTGTGCTTTTTTCCTACACCATCCCTCCTCCCCAGTAATGGATTTTTTAGTTTGAGAAAATGATCTGGTTTTTTTATGAGCTCTTACCTGTCATGCACAATTCTCAGGTACAGCTGCTGTTTCCTGATCTCCTTGAAAAATCTGGAAACGAATTTTGAAAGAGCTAGGTTAAGAAATGTGCATCAGAAACACTGTTTATCTGTGTTATGCTGTTGAGAGAAGCCTGGTCCTGCCTAGGACTGAACATTTCCCAGGTACTTGGACTTTGTCACTTATTTTGTTCTGATCCGGTTTTATCCTCTAAAACTTTGTGGCCAAGTGCATGTCTGGCACTATTTGAAGTTAGTAGGGCTACTCATGTGTAAAGTTTCACATAGGGGTTTCCAGGACCTAGACCGAGGTGTTGTCGTGATGGATTCTGCCCACTGAGCCTGGATGGTATTGAGCAGAAAATAGGAAGAGGGCTAAAAGATTGTTCCTGTGCTCTGGGAACAATTGAGACAGCAAATTGCTTCCAGGATTTCTTCATTTTTCCACAGAGGGTAATCAGCCTGTGTAATTCTCTGCCACTGGAAATACTGCCTGAATCTGTTACCCAAAGGCAGCCAACAAAGTTTAGGTAGCAGCCTGAATACCAAAGGGTCTGCAGAACAGTGGGTATCCCTTACTTGGGTTGTGTCTTTGTGTATTGACTGTTATATATGTCATAGAATGCCACAGTGGTGCCACTACCATGACAGGTAATTGACTATTTGCTTAGGTACTTGGTGTGTTCCTGGTACACAGTTAGATTTGCATGCCCTAAACAAGGACACAAGTTTTTATGCTGAGACTGTAAATGAAGATTTGCTTAGTATTGTGCTCAGTTTGTAAGCCTGAAATTGCTCTCCATATTACTGGAGAGCAGCTCCAGTAAGATGATGGGTGCCTGGTAACTTCAGCCCTATTCTTGCCTCATCTGTAGTCTTAACAAATCACTGTTTCTGCACCTTTATTTGCTCCTCTGGAGGACAAGACAGCAGTTGGGCTACTTGAGGTGTTTTGTAGTAACTTTTAAATAAGGCCTTTCAGCCACATGTTTTATTGCAACTTTTAGGGGAAATTATTTAGATTTTTTTACTTGAGTGAGAATAGTTGTGGCCAAATCACTGTGTGAGCATTATACCTGCTGGGCATTGAAATTTGATTCCTTGATTTCCATTAGCAGGTCATCCTGGGCCAAAGGATCTTGAGCTGCTAGAATAGAAAAGAGCATAACATAACAGGGTGAAGTTGGTGTTTGGTTATGGGCTCTGGATGTCACTGTTCCTGGCTGTTCATCTGGCTAATGTTTGCTTTTATGTAGTATTTGTCTGTGTCTGTGCTTCAGTGCACATGGGGAAAAGGAGGACAAATATCACTGGGATGGATTAGCATTAAAAAATAGTTAACTAATCAAAGCCATAAAGCTTGTCCAAGTGAATTCTTTAGAGAAATAGCTTTGAATTTCCTAAGCAGCCGCAGGCCATTAAACCGAAGCACTATCATTCAGAGATGCAAAAAGTCCCCTTCTGTTGGAGTGTTGGACCTATTTGTTCCTTTTTAGGAGGTCATTCAAAGCATCTTCTTAATTTTCTATTGAACAGCTCACTGCGATCCATCATGAGCCTTTGCCAGCTGAGACAGCTCCCCTACCTCTCAGTTTAGCCCTCCGCTGAAATCCATATGTGTATACTTTGCATTTTGAATGTTTTTCAGCCTTGTGCACTGTGCAGTGGGATAGCCCTTACAGAGCACTTTTTGTCCCTGAGCTCAAAGTGTTGAGAAGAAGGGGCTGAATGTTGTCCCCAGAGCCTGGATGAAGGCAACATTGAAGGAAGGATGCAGATGGAGTGTGGTACCTGGAAGGATTTCCTACATAGTCCGAAGATATGGCAGGCGAGCCCTGTTCTTTGATCCTGTGTACTGTCTAGTCTTGCCCCAGCAGATGCACCAGCCCCACCAGGTTTGCAGAGCAGGTAGGATGAAGTGGGAGAGAATTTCATTTTACTTATATGGAGGAAAGAAAGCGCATGGTTTAACTGCTGAGAGAAAGTTGTTGAAGGCTGACACTGAAGGTTAGGCAGCCAGCCTTTGGGAATTGGGCATGTAAATTCACTTTATGCTCATGAAAGTCTCTTTCACAGTGTTTTGCTTTGCTGCTTCTTAAGATGTACAAAAAAAGTGAAGTGTTGGTCTATGGTCTATAGACAGATATTTGGATAGCATGGTCATTAATAGGAGTTAAAATTACACTGTGGTAGCTCAGAGCTTACCAAGAAAAAAAGAAAGAAAAAACTCTTGGAAGACACTAGGTGCTTTGTAGCTGGAAGTGCCTGTCACCCTTCAAGTACTCATCTGTCCTTTGCAGTCCCACTTATTCCCTTTTATCCTAGTAGGCAGTGAAAAAAATATTGCCTAATGCCTACTAGCTTTTTAATATTACTTAATTGTATGCCCGCATGCCCAAAAGAAAGCCACACATATTTTTTAGCATTTCACCTTTAGGGCCCCAAGGGAGGGATGTTAATGGCTATGTCCTGGGGTGCCTTTTAGGCAGAGAATTCTACTTTTGCTTCCCTTCTGAAACTTGAAGTCTCATGCTCCAGATAACCAGATTTTAACGTAACCACATTTGAAGTGTTTGTGTACTTATGTAGCTTTTCTTTTCCTGGTCAGTTAATGAAAGTCCTAAGCAGATTATCCTAAACACTGAGTTCATTTTTATAACAGGTGGGCAATGCATAGAAGGTAAAGCTGTGACTGAGGGGCTGCGGTTTTTTGAAAGGGATTAGATCCTTGCACAGGAGTGGGCATGACATTCATGTGCACCATGTACACATATCCTGTGTATGGTTTCTGTGGTAAAGCAGAGATGATTTACCCACATAACAGGACCATTTGCTGGGATGAAGTTGTCAGTGTTCAGTTATATAAGCAACGTAGAGGTACCTCCATATACAGGATAGTGCAAAATAAGTGTGAAGCTCATCCTTCTCACACATTGTACTTTGGCCTCTTGTATAGGCCATATTCTACCCTCACATGAGAGCAGTGCTCAGCTATTGATAATATGGGCAGAAATTGAATCTGAAGCCTAGGGCGTTTCTGCACAGGGAGAATATTGTGAAACAAAGTCAGGGTGTGAATTTAAAGTGCAATAGCTGTTCTGAGCATACTTCTTATGTGGGCAGTCTTATTCTGCTCTGAGAGGGCCTTTGTGCAGTTCTGCTTCATCCATTGCCAAAGGCACTCTCAGTGTAGAAAGAAGAATGCCCACACAGGGAGCGAATAGCTTTTCCAGGCTATTTCACCATGCTGAGGAGTCCCTGGAGATGCACATGGTTTCGTGTCCCCATGAATGTTGCAGGAGCTTGCCCTTCTGCTCACTCTTCCATAGTTCTTGTGTGAGTAAGCATGCTTTGTGATGGGCAGTTGGTGAAGTTGTATCTTCTGTACCCTGCTAGGTGCAGCATGCATCACTCATGTGCCTGAAGTTATGGGTCTGGCCTCAGAAATCCTAGAGGTTTTGGGCTTCTTTCGATGCTGCTGGTATTGCAGTTTGGCATTCTCCATCAGTACCATTGCCTCTCATGGTGTGTAGTAGCTGCTGAAGAGCTCCTGTGAGATCATGTCTGCATTCATGTGTTGTTCTTTTTCATATGAAATCGAAAAACCTGTATGCTGAGTATGATTGTTATCTGTATATTGTGAGCAGGAAAACAAGAAAAAAACATCTGTTCTACAAAGAGGCAATGTAAAGAGCAGGCTCTGTAACTAAATAAATTCACATCTGTTTAGCAGAACCATCAAATAGTGGGCAGAGGGGCCTATTGTGAATCACATGTTGAAACCACAAGTATGAGTGAGATGAGCTGCAAAAGGGAGAGCCTGGAAGTGTTGATTCATGTGAGCAGCTGTTGGTTCCTCTCCTTATTCTTTCCCTCTACCAGTTTCCTGAGCAGATTATGTAGAATAAAAAAAGCAGGGATCTGCATATGTGTATATGTTTGTATTCCTTCCATGATTAAATAGCCTTTCTCCATCATTATAAGCTGTTCGATCATAGCTTCAGTTGGAAAGGCAATGTAGAGGGGACTGCATAGGAGGGAGGGCAGAGCTGGAATGAAGAGAGCAGGTGAAGCTGTTCCCTTGTGGTATTGCTTCACAAAAAATGGCCCTGATGTAGCTTGCATGAAAAAGGGACTTGCCTTGCAATTGGTTCTCAGGATGACATCTCCAGCAGTGTCATCTCAAGGGACCTGATGGGAGCAACCTAGAAACTTCAGAGGGTAGGTTATGCCTTCATGTGTGCAAGCTACTGTCAAAACAGGTATTTGCATACTAGTCCTAACCGACTCCATTTTTCCATGGATCAGTTTAATTTGCTGCTTAGGTTTTCCCCTTAGTCTTTAAAGTCCCGCAGAAACAAAGGGCAGCTCAAGTTTCTGTATTGGTTGCATTTGCAATTTATTTTTTTTTTCTGTGCCAAGAACATAATACAATTTCAAAACATAGTATTTTTATGACTTAAGGCAGCAGTTTCTAACTTAAAAACGAGAAAGCTTTGGGGATGTACACACAACTCAGGTGCCTCAGTTAATGTTATTTGGCTGGTCTCCGTAGCCCCTAGAGAGTCCATGTAGAGGAGCAAGCATCTTCTCTCCCACAGGATCTCATGAAAAGGAACATGCAATAATTTCAGTCTCAAAGGTGGTTTCTTGTTGCTGTCTTGCCTTTTGTCCTAGATATTTTGCAGTAAATGAGGCCAAACTTGTGGGAACAAAGAATTATGGTAGATAGACTGTTAGACCTGATTTGCACAGGTTCTAATCTCCTGCAATTCAGCCTGCTTGCTTTAGCTGACAGAGAGCTGTGCTCACACAGCTTACCTGGGATGTGAGCTCTGCAGGAGTGCACTGGGAGGTAATAAGCACTTAAGGGGCTAGGGGGATGAAGGTCCCCATGGAATGATTAAAGTGTTGGCAGCTGCGTTACTTTGAAAGAAAATATGTGCATTGCACAGCAAAGGCATGCTGAAATGCCTAGCAGAGGCTTAGTTGTGTGTGAGGACATGCTTTCCCTTAGACTTCTGAAATAGTGGTAGCAACTATTAGAGGGTATTTGATAAACTGAGCTGCATGTGCAGTTACCAGCTCTATGGCCCAGCTGCCCTAGCGTAGTTCAAAAGCGGAATGCAAGTGTTTGCTAGGAGTGGCTAAAATGCAGCAGTGTTGCTGTCTCTAGATACATTAAGAATTTGCTTCTTGCTTCACTCCAAAAATCCCCTCTGCTCATGATTCATTTGCTCTCTTCTACCTCCCTGCATATACTTTTGAGAAAGTGCAGTGGAGATAGATAAGCACTGTAATGTCTTCCTGGATACTGTCAGATTTGAGCCGTTTCACATCTAGGGAACCATTGTAGCTTGTCTAGTATGGAAACTTTTGTCACAACAAAATTTCATACTGATTTCTGGGAAGGAGAATAAAGCATTAACCTGGGTAGCCAGAAACAGAAGACACCAGTGTGATAGTGGTGGAGCAACTGGAGTTAGCTTTTTAATCTAATGAGCAAAATTGTAAGACCTGTGTGGATGCCTGGCTGGGTTAATTTCATTGCTGGCATTGTGATTTGTACCAGCTGAGGAATTTTCTCCCAGAGCTTTCAGTACCACTGTTGCTGAATGAATGGACACTGGTAGAAGGGAAGCACAACAATTTCATAGCTGGTGCTTGGTGGTTTTAGGAGTTTCAGAGAAGAATTGAAAATCAAATCTCAACCACTTGTCTTCAGTCACAAGTTTCTATTTGGAGCAGAACTAATGCCCAGTGGTAACTAAAATGAAGCTTTATCTTGATGTGCTCCAGAGTGTCATGTCATGCTTGCCTTTGTTCTTAATATTCTTCTTCACCCATTTCTCTATGCTTCCAGAACACCCCTCTTTTAACAGTTGTCTTCTCAGTGAGCTGTAAGTTGTCTTGTTATGTCCGTGTGGCCATGGACATTCTGGAGCATTTCCAGCTTAGACACCATCTCAAAAATATGTCTTTTCTTCTTCTTTATTCCTTGAGGAAAGGACCTGGAGTAGCCAGTAAACACCAGGTCACATATGAATCCAATGTGTGCTATCATTGCTAACAAAGCAAGCTAGATATGGGGTTGCTTCAGGAGATGCCTGGACAGTAGACTGAGATTAGTTATTTTTCATCTTCATGCTGGAGAGGCTGTTATTCAATCCTGAGTTCTCCAGTTGAAGTAGGATGTGGAAGAGCTGGAGAGGGTCCAGAAGATGGGCAGTCAAGAACCTCAGAGCACATGGCCTACAAGAAGAGGCTGAGAGAGCTTTGCTTCCTGTGTCTAATGGAGAGGAGGCAAAGAAGTGATAAAGTGGCAACCTGTGACTACTTCCAGGGGCATTGCAAAGATGACAGAGCCAAATGCTTCTGTCCAGGTAGCAAAATAAAATGCTATGGACGTGCATAGTGGATTGGGAGATTCAGCTGGAGCGCTGGAAAAATGTTTTCATTGGGAAATAGTGCAGCACTTGAACAAGACACCAGATAGCAGGGAGCTCTCCATTTTGGGTGTTTTCAAGGACAAAAGCACAGCAAGCCTTATCTAGTGTTGATGATAGTCCAATCTCCTGCTAAAAGCAGGACTTGATAATCTACAGAGATCCTCTTCTTTTTCTTGACAATATCGAAGGCTTTCAGCTTCTGTAAGGGGGAATCACTCTAAAGATTTATTTTTGCTTTGTGTTGCAAAAGGGAGACAAGAATACATTGGGGTGCTCATGTCTTAATGGTTTCAAATCACCTGATGCTTTGAAACTCAGTAATGTGGTCTTGTTTTCCTGACTGTTTATACATAGGGGTCTGTCTACTTCCTTTCATACAGTTTTAATACACACAAATATCTTGCTTCCATTAGCAATCTCTCTGCATCATCAGTTCCCAGCCATCTGGCAGCAGTCACTCTTATGTGTGTTAGGGTGTAGGTTTTATCGTAGGAAAAAGACTGTTTCCCCTGATTATTTGCCAAGTGCCATAGGCTGAGCTGCCACAAAAGGCACAGGTTAGTGCAGTGCTCAGGAAGGAGAAAAAATCATCTAGGGATTTATCATACTTGCTACTCTGATTTCTAGGACTGCTTGGGATCTGAGAGAGAAAATGTTAAGTAGATCAGGTTGTAGGAAAAGAACCAGGGATTAAAGATTTTGATCCTGGACACAGTTCTTTCCCATTAATTGATTTAATTGCTTGCTTTTTAGTTATTGCAGTTTCAAAGTCTGGTTCGTATTGCCAGCCCCTTGAGGTGTCACAAGACCATGCTCATGTCCTTGAGTGGGGCCCATACTGTGCCTGTATTCTGGGCTGCAGCTTGCTTTTCTATTCACAGAAACCCTCTCGATATCTTGGGGTTCAGACTGCCAGTCGCAGATATGTTTTCTTCCAGGGGTGGCAGCAGCTGACTCTTCCTGCATTCACAGCTATGGAAGTGGAGTGCAGGGAACCCATTGTAAATAAACCTACCTACACCCATGCTAGCCTCACTGGGTGGGACCTCAAGCTCTGCACTGTTTCCTTGTTCACTCTGTATCAGTTTCCCACTGAGCTCAGATCCCTGGTGTTTCTCCCCAGGCTGAAACATATATACACAGCACTCCGCAAAGCTAATACAATTATCTATGTGTCAATATGCTGCCATGGTCCCATTTGGTCTCACTAGTGTCTTGTTGATATCTAACTGCTGAGCTGAATGTTAGTTCTGCGTGGTGCCTTCTTGTTTACAGCCAGCATCAGCATCCAAACAGCCTGTTCTTGCTATAACATTTGTATGCTTCTAATCCCTTGTTGTCTTGATTTCCTCTGTTGTATGTGGGACTCTCTTGATCAGCCTGATTCCAGTGTGTCTCTAGCAGCTGAGAAGTCCAGTCCCTTAACCATTTTATTTGATGGGTAAGCTCTATGTTGCTTGGCAGTGCCTTACTGAAGTAGGAAGACAGCTACTGAGCTGTGTTACAGACAAGACAATGAATATAGGCAGAGAAGAATAAAGACAGCTTTTTTTTTTTTTTTTTTTTTTTTTTTTTTTTGCAGGGGGACCTTGAAAATAAATTATGTGCAGGAAAACAGTGTTTGTATAATGGAGCTTTAGGTCTGAGAATCCTAAAATAAGCTTTCTGCATCATTCCGCCTGTTCTTTTGCTGTCCCTATTATTATATTTCCTGCCTTATTTTATATACAAAATTCTGAAGCATCCATCTCAAACTTTTCTTTGTGGTGCAGCATCACCCTCACAAACTTGTAGGTCAAGTTATCAGGAAAAGAAGCTTTAAGAATTAGAAGAGCCTTTTCTGGCTCAGAGCTACTGCTTGGCTCAGCTCTCAAGATTCATCCACAGACTTTGCTGTATTTGAGTAAATATTTTGGGCTGGCCACCAGATCTACCTCCTCTATCGCCATGGCCCTGGAGTTTGTTGTAACCACAAGTAGTTGAGGCCTTGTATTAATGTTTTGTCCCATATGATCATATTTGGAGTGGCTGAGGATTGTCTCATATCACAGGCGTCAAGAATTGGGCTGCTCTCTGGTAAAATTGTAATGTGTTCATTAGAGTTTTATTAGATTAGGTAGATCCATCGATCTCCAGGGAGCCAGTATTATATCTTTATTTCAACACACATGGGCAAGTCAAGTTCAACTTATTGGGATTTTAAAGCCTAGTTTGTTGTCCAACCAGCATGTGACATGGCTGTAAAAGGAAGATTTTGTTTGCCAGCTTTTATGCAGCAGCAGTCAAATTCAAGTAGCCTGCATCTAATCCCAAAATTACTAATGCAATTATACTGGGAAAGAAAAGAAATTTTATGTTTAGTTTGCCCTTCTACCTTTTTACTGTTGAAGCTGATGCAAGAGAAATGAGCAAAGAATGAAACTTAAGAAAGGGTAGGTTTTTGGCTGATACCAAGATTGTCCCAGCAGCAGAGTTTTGGTATAAGAATGAATGTGATATGGGGTTGGTATCTGGTGAACAGTATTCGTGGTGACATTAACCTCTGAAGCATCTTTGTAGCAGAGAGAATGTGGTTCTTTATGATCATGGCGTTAGAATCTCCACTATGGACTTCATGTCTTCCTGTTATGTCTGAGTAATACTGTACTCAAGCAGTACATAAAACAAAAGTCCCATCCCAAACTTCTGTCAATCTGCTAGCAAAATAATGAAGTGTGGGTGCAGCCATGCCAGGAGTGGGGAGGGGATTATTTTCCAGTTACTTGTTATTTAATTTAAAGAATGGGAGCATGCTGTGTTCATTTGAGAAACATTGCAACTAGAGAATAAGGAATATAATGTTGCATTGCCAGTAGGTTCTGGCATATCTTAAGTAGGATATAACTGTATTGCTGCAAACCCTTTTGAGTGCAGATAAACTCACAGCTGGAAGTCTGGGTTTAAGAGTCATGAAATAATTGATTTTTGGAAGGGATGTCTAGAGGTCATCTGGGCCAGCACTGCTTGCAGGGCAAACTTTGAATTTAAATCAGATCTTCTGGAGGATCCCATGGAAATTTGAAACTGTTAAAGCCAGAGAGAGATGATACTTGATTATATACTTTGAGGAATAATTCAGCACAAGCAGTACTCTAACTAGGCTTCTTTCTCCTTTAATTCCTGTGATTACAGTAGTGATGTCCCACAGCAGGAAACTGGTGAATGTTTTTGGCCCTGTTGAACCAAAGAAGCGACTTAGATTTTATTTATTTATTTTATTTTGAGGGAATTGAGCTGAAGATAGAAAACCCTGCTTTATTCAGGCAATTGGAAGAAACCTGGGGGGAGAGGGAGAGTTAAACTTACTCCAGCTGACATCTGCTGTGAAAGAGTAAAGCAAAGCGTCAAGAAATGTCCATAAACAGCAAAGAAACCTGGTCTGAGGGAAAGATATGCCACAGGGAGTTGGAATCCATGTGCAACAATTCTGCTTATGTTCATGAAAGCAGTCATTGCATGAAAGCATGTTCTATTCTTCTTCATCCTGCCATCCAGGGGGACCTTGACACGTTTGTGAGGTGGGCTGATGCCAACCTCATGAAGTTTAACCATGCCAAGTGCAAGGTCCTACACCTGGGTTGGAGCAATCCCAG
>JANRGW010032410.1:28584-40151 GCA_024733675.1 Psilopsiagon aymara
GAGGGAGGTGATCCTGACCCTCTACTCTGCTCTCAGGAGACCTCACTTGGACTATTGTGTGCAGTTCTGGTGTCCTCGTCATAAAAAGGACGTGGGGCTGTTGGAACAAGTCCAGAGGAGGGCCATGAGGATGATCAGGGGACTGGAGCACCTCCCGTATGAAGACGGGATGAGACAGTTGGGGCTGTTCATCCTGGAGAAGAGAAGGCTGCGTGGAGATGTCATAGCAGCCTTCCAATATCTGAAGGGGGCCTATAGGGATGCTGAGGATGGACTCTTCATTAGGGACTGTAGTGAGAGGACAAGGAGTAATGGGTTCAAACTCAAACAGGGGAAGTTAAGATTGGATACGAGGAAGAAGTTCTGTAGTGGTGGTGAGGCACTGGAATGGATTGCCCAGGGAAGATGTGAATGCTCTGTCACTGTTGGTGTTCAAGGCTGGGTTGGACTGAGTTTTAGTTGGACATGGTTTAGTGGGAGGTGTCCCTGCCCATGGCAGGAGGGTTGGAACTAGACAATCTTAAGCTCCTTTCCAGCCCTAACTATTCTATGATTCTGTGTCTTGGAGTCATGTGGTGGCTCAGTTGACCCTTGCTAGCTCTCCTCTGCTCTGGTGATGATGGTCACATCAGCCCCCCACACAGGATTCCCAGTGCTTAGAATTTTCCCTGCAGCTTTTTGGTTCTCCTGGTTGCTGTTGTGAAGTTTGAAGGGCATGAAGAGCCAGAATCAATTTGCTGCTGGGAGGGTCTGTGGGAGGAGCTTCTTTGGACTGGTTAATATTACAGGACTTAAATTTGGTGAGATGTTGTACAGATCAGCAACGATTAAGGGAATTCAAAAGGAATCCCAATTATCCAAATCACATAATTTCACATATGATGTAAAACTGATGAGGATAAGTGCTACCATATGAGAAAGACATCCCAGGAGAGCTTGGGCTAAGTTTGTAAGTACCTATGGCACTTCTTATGTTTAGTTAAAGACCTCTAATGCGACCAGAATTTTGACATTATATCCTCTTTTGGAGGCCACAAGAAGCAGGAAAGCTTCATGACTAAAGATAATCAGCCATAAATGGAGAAATAAATTCATTTAACTTTCAAAGGGAAACAGTGCCAAGAGAAACAGGCATCTTTGCGAGTTTGTAAAAACCAGGTCTCTCTGGTCAGCCTCAATTACTGCTTTTGGCTCATTAGTGGAGTGGAGATGATGCAAAGAACTGTATTTTAGCAGAGCATTTGGGTTTGTGTGTTTGGGAATTTCAAGCAAAAAATGAAAGCAGTAAATCAGCTGTTTGTATCAGAGTACAAACATACAGTTTTTTATATGTTGCACCTCTAGCTGAAAGGGGCAATATGTGACATGATTTTGCGTCGTGAAGGGTGTCCCCTTGGTTCAGTGCTACAGCTGATCTTTAAAACACAGTTGGAAGGTGAAGTAATGTCAAAAGTTTTCTCTTTTGAGTTTTTTACATGGATGGAAGAGAAGGGAGAGTAAGGAGCATGCAGTCTGCCTTTCTACATATGGTTCATGTAAGACTTTAGAGGCAAACCTGTGTTACCCAGGAAGGGGGTGTCTTGATCATGTCCCTGAATAGCATCAGAGAGAAGCCACAAAAAGGCTTCCAGTTGATTTCTGTGAACAAACAAGGTCTTAATTCACTGTATTTGGTCAGGCACTTGGCCTTAGCAGTGATGGTGAACTGTGCATGGGTAGTACTAAGATAGGACATCATGGACCTATGTCAAGCCAGTGGATTTAGGAAGGAGTGGGACTGAAGACAGAGCAGACTGTCTCGAAGTACAGACTGTTGTTGCTCGGTTTTTGTTAAACACTGTTGCTACCCTCTGTGAAGCATTAGCTTAATTAACTCCGGGACAAATTCTTCTGTCTTGGCAAAGTCCATCAACATCCAAGGACTATTTGCTCCATGTTATAAATATGAAAATGAAATGAAGATTTATTTGGGTACAGTCTAATCACAGAAGAGCCAGCCTGTCTCAGAGATGAATGTACTAACAATTTCAACAGTAGACAAATCGGTACTCTACTCTTCCATTGCTTATCTGATGTGAGGCTAAATTGGCTTGGAATCATCCTTGTTTTACCTTTTGCTTCTCAAAGGTGAATGACATCCTATAATTAAAAGCAAAACCAAACACTTACTGCCACACACTTAAAAAAAAAAAAAAAAAAAAAAAAAGGCCACAAAAAAGCCTTGTGAAGCTTTTATTATTGCCTGGTGTTATCTTCTATTGATATTCCTGGTCTGACAGTTTTAGATAATGCGGTCTCGTCTTGGGATTCGTGGATTCCACTTCCTCTGCTGAGGTGTATTCTTTCATGGTTAGAATTTTCTGAACTTGCAGTATTAAGATTGTCCTAATGATAGAACCAGAGCACATTGTTTTCCTTATTTATGCAGTGGGATTTCAGTCTTTGCTCTTAATGTTATTTATCATGGTTAGTCTGGTCTTCTCCTCTGCCTCCAAAAGTAGGTGATGACTAACGCTTCCAAAGAAGGAAGGATAACAGAACCTCGGGAAGCCACAGCTGATTTCAGTCTGTTTTTTGGCTTTGATATTATCTATCATTTTACCCCTTCCATTTTAAGTTACTGTTCTTGAAAAAAATGATCTTATGCTAGCTTAGCATCCACCATTTCATAAAAGGTAGCTGAAAAATTGAATAGAGTTCAGATTAAGTATACATGAATGAATTGAGAAAACTCTGCTCTTCACAGTGAGTTTAATTGACACTTAATTTTAATGTTTTGATTTAATTTAACCAATGACCTGGCTTTGTTCTGAGAGGATCTGCATAAGGAAGAGAGGCAGGTCTGATGACAGATGCAGATGACAGAGCATAACAGAATCCAGTGGTTTGAAGGAGAGCTAGTTAATTTTAAAGCCAGACACAAAGGAGAAGCTGTAATTATGGTGCTTAATTGCTTGCTCAAACAATTTACCTAGTGCTGTGGTAGATTCGCCAATACTTGCATTCTTTCAGTTGAGACTACATGTACTTCATAACAAATATTCTTTATCTCAGCATAAGCTTTGTGGTATAATAGTTGGGTAGATTTCTGTGCCTTGCACAGTGCAGAAGGGCTAGATGAGATGATCGATGAGAAGAGCTTTCAAAGCAATGATATATGGAAGATTTATGATATTTTTGTTCGGAGTGAGGGTGTATATTTGGGAAAAGGGGTATTGCCAGAATGGTCAGTGAGTAAAGAGTACAGGAAAAAAATGTAACAGCCAGATCAGGAATGGAGCTGTTGAGTTACTGGTGACCAAGGAGGATGGCCATGTAAGAGTAGCAGGAAGAAATGCAGGTGGCTTCAGCCAAGGCACAGAGGGAGATGCAGCACTGATTGCGAAGCAAGAGGTTGCTGTCCCTCTGGGAGGGTTCCCAGGGAAGCAGGTTCTGGTGACAATGGTTGTTCCAGCCTGGCTGAGTTTAATGTTGGGTGGCTAGTTTTATTCAGGTTTGCTAAGAAGGGGCTCACTGAATGCAAAGCGTGCCTGGTGAATGATTTGCTTGGAGCAGAAGTGTGGGGGCCACTGTAGATTTCACTACAGTTTAACTTCTCAGTGAGAGCTCTGTGGTCTAGCCATTGGGCTGAGCAGCAGAGAGGGATTAGGCCCTTTGAATTTGGCATCCAAGAAGCAGCAAGCTATTTTTGGTGGACAAGTGGCTTGTCCAGCAAAAAGTGCGTGAAACTCACTATTCTTCAGTGGAGAGGGATTGCTTTTGAAGACCAAAGTGATCAAATTGGGTTTGATGGTTTTTCACTCCATCCGCTACTACCTTTGAAGGAGGAGCTTGCTATAGTCACCTTTAGAAATGGATAATGCATTTATTCTAACAGCTCCATCCCTGACAGCCAAGGCCAGCAGATGCACTCCACCGTATTGCCCCCTGCAAGTGTGCATGCTCCCAGGGTGTTATTTCTAGTCCTGCTTCTTGTGTTCCCCCAGCCCATCCATCTTGATGCTCCTTTTGTTGTGTTTTGCCTGTTCCTTGGTTCTCTAAAGCCTGCATCATCCAATACAGTTTGTTCTTTGTCTCCTCTCAGTTTCCCAGTGACTTTTTCCTTCTTGTGACCACTGACTTCTGCAATCTTGCATCCCACATGTACTTAGAAACTTCTGAAAACATTGCTGTTTGCTGTATAACCAGCAGAAATTAGTTTTTTTTGGAAGGAAACACCTCGAAGACAAAAGTGAAACATGCATTTGCTGATTGTGTTTCCTGGCTAACCAGAAAAGGACAGCCTTTGCCTATTGAAGGTTCTCATCCAAAAGCAGGAACCACAATGATGCAGAGGCGGTGGCATATGTAAGAGTAATTTTAGAGTAAGAAGATTGGTTATAAGCCCAAGTTTCCCTGTGCTGTTTTGATTACTTGTTCACATCACAAAATGTTCATCTGTTTTTCTCCAAAGAAGCTTCTGATTGAAAACCAGGCAATATTGCAAAGAGTGGTGAGGGAGCGACAATGGCTTTGTTTGAAATAGCCAGGGTGCTCCACTGCAGACAGGTTTGCAGAGAGTGGGGCACTGTGCCCATTTGCAAGCCACTGCTCTTTATGTTTTGCCTTGCTCTTAGCGTTTTGCCAGGTTAAAAAAGTGGGGGTGGGGAAGGAAGAGAGAAGGAAGTAAGAGCAAACCCAGAAGTTTAGCTTCAGCTGCTAAAAAGAGATTAATTTTCTTTTCTTTTTATGATCTCACGAAGTAGTTAGGCTAAATTTAATTGAGGGTAGGGAGCTAGGGCTGGAACAGACTAGGAAAAGGGAACTTGCTGAAAACATTGTCAAGGCACAGAGAGCAAAAATGAGTGGCAGCAAATGCATAACAGAAAATGAGAGGAGGAGAAAGAAGAGAAAAGGCTAATGGGGAAGCAATTAGAAAATATTACCACCATGAAAACAAATGCATTAGAGAGTAGCTGAGAGGGACCTATGTGCCAGCTTATAGTGAGCAATTAAGCAACTGAATTATGGCAGTGTGGTCTTCATGCTCCCAAACTGTCCATAAGAAGAGTTTGCTTTTTAAACTTATTCCTTGAGATTCACATCGTCTTCAGCTGTCACCAGCACTGGGCAACCTGGGTACTGAAGCAGATATTCTTGGTTTGTGCATCACTCAGTCCATCCCTGCCATGAACCTGACAGACCATGAGAGCTCAGTGGGACCAAGGTATGTTGCCTGGGAGGTTAAGCAACAACTAGGGAGCTTCCAGAACAGGAGTGATGATAATCTGGTCCATACCAGGATTTTTTTTTTTGCTTTGAATTGGTATGGAGGTGATGTCCAGGGACTGATGGTGTTTCATGCAGCAGGATGCTCTTTCATATGAGATGTCAAGCCAGGGGCTAAAAAACATGCCATAATAAAGCTCCAGGATGCTTTTAGCAATGGGTAAGGTATAGTCATCTTTGAAAGTAATAACTCTGCAGAGTGCAGAGTTGTCCTATTTAGCTCTTAAGGCTCAGTGCCCTCATTGCTTTCTGCTCTTAAAACCTAGATAGTTGCCTGAGTTTTATTGCTGTGTTTTACATTTTTGACGGATATGGGAGGAGGAGGCCGCAGTGTAGACGAATCTTACTGCTCGAGTGGCAGTGTTTTCTGGGTCCATCAGGGCTGGTGTGGGTGACAGGAAGCACAAGGTGGTGAGAGCATGGTTTGCATGCCTTTTACCCTCACCCATTGCTGGTTTCCTCTCCAGCCCTGTGGGGAAGACCTGCATTTAACTTCTTGCTTTCAGAATGATGCTCAGGACTGTTAATGTAAGGTCAGGCGTCAGGCATATGGGGGAAGAAAGTCGTGTTGTTGCAGCTCAGTCCTGGATACTTGTCCATCTTCAGGGTACTCCTGCCATACTCCCATTTACCTCATTAAAAGACAGTCATGATGGCTTCCACTGGTATCAGCTGTCTAGCTCAACCCGCTCACCTTCCAGTGGCAGGAATCACAGAAGTCCTGTGTGCACACTGAGCAGTCAGACTGCACAGTGAGGAAGAGCTGCAAGTGCTAGAACCAATGTTTGGCACTTGCCGGTTCCTCTTCCACACCAGAAGCGATGGAAGGATAAGATGACCACAGATTGTCTATCTACTAGTGTTGGGTCAGACACTGGGACTTTAAGTAGAAATGACTCAAGTAGGAAATCTGTTACCTGGAGTAAACTTACTGGGCTGGAATAAGCACACACATACATATACGTCAGTTTTAACATTCATTGCTGTTAGCTGGAGTTATTGTCCCCACATTCCATGTGGAGACTTTGCTCCTTTCCCCAAGGCAGACTCAGTGTTGCTAACAGCAAGTAGCTGGGACAAGGTTATAAATGCCGGAACCCACAGGACTACTTTTTCTGGTTTATACCCAAGATTTTTCATTTGCTTCTTTGATAAAGAGCTCAACTGAATTTGCTCCACCAAGATGCATGTAAGATGCAGATGTCTTGCCAATCAGGATGAGTTGGCAAAATAGCTCTGCTCGTAAGTCCCAACAGCTTACCCTTGTAAGCTTTTCTGGTGATCTG
This sequence comes from Psilopsiagon aymara, assembly GCA_024733675.1. NCBI lineage: Eukaryota > Metazoa > Chordata > Aves > Psittaciformes > Psittacidae > Psilopsiagon > Psilopsiagon aymara. Next base: position 35,139 of record JANRGW010032410.1, read on the forward strand.
TGAGCCCAGCTTAGGAGAAAAGGGAAATGAAGTGTGATTTCTGTTTTGGTTTTTTTTTTTTTTTTCTCTAAACAGACAACCTACACTATCAGGGAGGTAGGCTATCAGATATGCCGCCTCTTGCCCAAATGTTCCATATAATCCTGGGGTCTGGTTGAAGAGCTCATTGTTGTTTGTTTCTCTGAGGAGCATGTGTACACAGAATTCTTAGTTCTGAGGCACCAAGAATATGCCCAGGTAGATTAGGAGTGGGCCTGTGGCTGCATTCCTGTCTGATATCAATGAGCTGTATGTGGCTGCACTTCTCAGCTTTGGAAGCAATTCAAATAGGTGGCTGCATTCATGACCACAGAGCTGTGTCAGAATAGTAAGAGTGTTGTAGCATTGTGCACTTTGGTAATGATTTCATTCCAAGGTGCTCTTCACATTTCTTCTGTCTCCTTTCCTCTTCCACCTCTTCTGAGCTCAGAAAATTGTTCACACCAGCTAATACAGCCCTTAGCTCCCATGCTCAGAAGAGCTACAGCTCTCTCTTGCATCTCATCCTTGGCATATTGCACTTGCTGCAGTTACAGACCACCTCTTTGCAAATCAGTTGTCTCTCTGCATTGTCCTGTTCCCAGATGGAAGGGATTTTCTGCAATGGCACTCTGATACTGGCTCCCATGGCCTGGTTCTATTGCTTGCACTGATCCTTTTCCACTATCAAAACATGTCTTTCCCGATTGGGTCACAGGTGTCTGCTGTTTCAATGGTCTTGAGGAGTCCTAACTCCAAAGAAGGGCATGGGCAGAAGTGACAGGACAAGAGGCAGTGGCTTAAGCTCAAAGAGGGGAGATTTAGATTGGATGACCACTATGAGTGTGGTGAGACACTGGAACAGGTTGTCCAGAGCAGTTGTGGCTGCCTGTTCCTGGCAGTGTTCAAGGCTGGACAGGGCTTTGAGCAACCTGGTCTAGTAGAAGATGTCCCTGCCCATGGCAGGGGTTTGGAACTAGATAAGCTGTAAGGTCCCTTCCAACGCAAACCATTCGGGGACAGAGAGCTCAAAAGCTTCATAATTAACATTGGCTTTTGTCTATGTGGGCTCTTCATTTCTTCATCACATCTCAAACCGAGCTCTGTAGAACCATCTTGACAGTACTGTAGGACCATCATCACTGCTACCCAGCAAGTGTGGTTTGTGAGAAAAGAACTTGCTTATTGCAATGAACAGGGTGGTTTGTTTTTTTATGAGTTACATTTTCAGTAGCATGTGAGTCCAGTTCTCAAAAGTGATGTAGGCTTTTAAGAGGCCAAAGCCAAGTTTTTCATAAATACATAATGATTTGGGCTGCCTCCGTTTTCTGTTACACAAGTTGAGATGTCTAAAAGGAGCCTGATTGTCAGCAGTTGTGGGATTCTGGCATTTTTTCAGAATTGACATGCTTTTAAAATATCTTAAGCTGGGCATTCAGAAATGGAGGCATCAGGAATGATTAGCTGCCTTTGAAAACCTTTTTCTTAAAAGTTTGAATGAAAATCACTGTGATTTTCTTTCTAAATTATATGTGAAAATGTGCTAAAGGTGTATTTTGGAAGTGTGTCTGCCTGTCTGTGACTACACTTGTCTCCAGAGCATCTGCACTATTGTATATTAATGTACTCACAAAAGCTGAACAGTGAAAGGCAAATGTATCACTACTGTGTTGAATGGATGGTAGGATTGATAGGCTTCTCCAGGGTACCAGTCTGCATCCATTTTGGTTTGAAGATGAAAATAGCAATGCTTTTTTGCAGGTATCACCAGTAACCTGATCAGGAATTCTGACCTACTGGGGAAAAAAAGACAAGTTTATATTTTAATTTCTATACATTAGGACCACTATGTTTAAAGATAAGTATGCGCAAGTTGAATACGTTAAAGGGTTTTGTAGATTTGATTTTATAAACCCGCAAAGTAGTAGGTTTGCAACTGTATTTCTCCATCCTAAATTTCTAATATACTTCTGACTTTCATCATCTCTCCTCTCAGATCTGAACCATGTCCCACCCGTCCTGGCTACCACCCAGGAGTACCAACGAGCCTGTTGGTCATGTTACTGCAAGGATGGAGACCACACACAACTTTGGGTCTCCCAGCATCTCAGTGTCTACCCAGCAGATACCAAAGAAGTTTGCACCTGTTGTTGCCCCCAAGCCAAAGTACAACCCATACAAGCAACCAGGAGGTGATGGTATGTATTTATTATTTTTAGGAAGGAACAACACCAGTTTGATTCTGACTGCTAACACAGGCTGTTCTTGACATGTTCTTTGTTGATGTCTTTGTGGGAGACTGCTGGTTTGATTCAGTTGTTTTTTTTACCTTTTCCCTCTACTATGAAACATTCTTAAATATGAAATAATTCTGAGGACATTTACATAGCTATCGCAAAAGCCTTTGGAGTGGTTATGTCAAGAGAACAACCACCATGTCTCAGCCTTCCTCGACCTTCTGTTATGGAAGTCCTCCTCTCTTCACATAGTCAAGCAACAAGTGTGGGAGTTGGGTTTCTGACTTGTAGACACATGGAGGGAGGGAGCACAGCTGGGAGTGCCTCTGGGGTTTGCAGCTGGAAACCTGCCAGTTGAATGCCCCTAGCTGAATGTGGAGAGTTTGTGATGGGACCTTCCTGCAGCAAAGCAGTGAAAGCCAAGGTTTTTAGGAGAGTAGTAGCTGTCTTAGCAGAGTAGTGACTTACCTTTTCTTGGTGATTTACTGTGGTTAGAAATTGGTGGAAAATTTTCTCACTTCTCCTCTCCCTCTTCCCCCACAAGTGAAATCTTGGTTGTATTCAAGCAAATAGCCAAACCTTTTGATTTTTGGTTTTGGATGCTCTACTTCATTCCATCACCGCTTTTCCCTATTTAGTGTAGAGTGCAGTATGATAAATATCATCTGGTTTTTTGTTTGATTTTTTTTTCCCTTTTAAAGCATATGCATTTTCAGGAAGATTACGGAGTAATGCAAAGGAGAAAGACCAACAACACAGCGTATTAAGTCTCACACTTGAGCAATTTTTTGAAGTTAAGGACATTTTGTAGAAAAGTTGGAAAACTCTGACGAGTTCTTTCCTCTGCAGCTCTAACTTTGGAGAATTCAGAACGAAAAAAGAAAATGTGTTGGAGGGAAAAGCGAAGTCGTATGCACCTGTTCTGTTGCCTTCAGTAACAAACTTAGCGAGTAAGAGGAAGACATTTGGAATTAAAAAAGTAAAAAATCCATTTCTGAAGTGCAGTGAAAATGTCACCATCAAGTTAACTGGAATTTCTTGTTCTTCTAATTCTCTTAAAATTTAAAATAATAATGGAAAATGACATTAGGGCTGGTTTGTTTTCCTAGGAAAACCATTGTTGATCAGCCACAATTTTTTTTGGTGAAAGATGTCAGTATGCCTTAATCATCACTGCTTTGATGATTGTAGACCTGATTATATGTGACTTATGAACATTATCACCGTCTAAAATATTCTTAGTTTCTTGGCATTCGGGGAAGGAGACTTTCCTTAAGAGCAGAGCAGGCACTGCAGGCTGAGAAGGGGAGATGCGACACACACACATTTCTCATGCAACCCTGACTACCCAGTCCTGCAAGCAGCAGAGCATTGCCAGGTCTTTTATAAACCACAAGACATCAGGAGCTCACAGGGAGACTTTTTTCAGTGCTAATCCCTTGCCTTGTCTGATGCTGGGCTTTTGGAGATCCCACTGTTATCTGACAGGCCTGGAAGAGCTAAGGGTTGGCCAAGACCTGGTCAGGGACTGGATTAGTGATACGACAGCCTGCCTGCAGCTTAATCTAATCCACTTTCAGAAGGTGACATGCTGCTGGTAGGTGTCAGCAGCCAGTGCAAAGCCATTAGCCCGGCCATATATAACCCTGAGAATATGAAACTTCTGGGATCTGGCAGGCAAGAAGGGGATAGTGAGAAAATATTTAGTCCAGCATGCTTCATTCACTTTCTAAGGCTCCCTTCTCTCCTTCAGGCTCCCTAATTGTTTGGGGGTTTTGTCCACAACCTCCATTGTTTTGCAGTAATAATTCAGCCTGGGAGACAGCTCCATGATTCCTCGCATAAAGGGGCTCTGTGATTCATTTTGCCTAAATTTGTTCTCTGTTGGTCACAGGTCTTTCCCATCTGGTTATCTCTGAGTCTGTGGGTGGAAGAGCTGCAGCATCCCCTTCTACCTTGGTGTGTTTTCATCCCTCTTGTCCCACCAGAGCTGCTTCGCTGAAGGCATGTGGGCTTTCCATCCAGGATGTGGGTAGCACACAGTGCAGCATCCTTCTGCCAGAGATGAGTGCAAGCAGCAGCACTGCTCCAGGCAAGTGCTATCCCAGGGCTGCAATGGGGCAGAAAGCGTCTGCACATCAGAGCCTGGCGCAGCCTTGCCTGCCCCAGCCCTGCCGCTGGACCTGGTTCCTTGCTACCAGAGGCTGCGGAAATGGTGTTGGAAATCATAGAATAATAAAATAGTCAGGGTTGGAAAGGACCTGAAGATCATCTAGTTTCAACCTCCCTGCCATAGGCAGGGACACCTCACACTAAACCATGCCACCCAAGGCTCTGTTCAACCTGGCCTTGAACACCGCCATCGATGGAGCATTCACAACTTCATTGGGCAATCCATTCCAGTGCCTCACCACCCTTACAGGAAAGAATTTCTTCCTTATATCCAATCTAAACCTCCCCTGTTTAAGTCTGAACCTGTTACTCCTTGTCCTCTCACTACAGTCCAACCCCAGCATCCCTATAGCCCCCCTTCAGATACTGGAAGGTTGCTAAGAGGTCTCCACGCAGCCTTCTCTTCTCCAGGATGAACAGCCCAAACTTTCTCATCCTGTCTTCATATGGGAGCTGCTCCAGCCCCATGATCATCGTCATGGCCCTCCTCTGGACTTGTTCCAACAGCCGCATGTCCTTTTTATGTTGAGGACACCAGAACTGCACACAATACTCCAAGTGAGGTCTCCTGAGAGCAGAGTAGAGG
>JANRGW010032410.1:40251-66610 GCA_024733675.1 Psilopsiagon aymara
GGTCAGGATCACCTCCCTCGACCTGCTGGTCACACTCCTTTTGATGAGGCCCAGGATACGGTTGGCTTTCTGGGCTGTGAGCACACACTGCAGGGTCATGCTCATTTTTTCATTGACCAATACCCGCAAGTCCTTCTCTTCAGTGCTGCTCTGAATCTCTTCTCTGCCCAAGCTGTAGCTGTGCCTGGGATTGCTTTAACCCAGGTGTAGGACCTTGCACTTGTCATGGTTAAACTTCAGGTTGGCATCAGCCCACCTCACAAGCATGTCAAGATCCTTCTGGATGGCATTCCTTCCCTCCAGGGTGTCAACTAAAGCACCCAGCTTGGTGTCATCGGCAAACTTGCTGAGGGAAGTCAGCAAATTCTCTTCCCATTAATTTCTTCACCTCATTGCTTTTAATATTTGGAAAAAATGCATCCTCTGGCCTTGCATTTCCATTATTATTACTATTATTATTATTATTATTGTCGGTATGTTGCTAGCACATAGCAGATCTGTCCAGCTGATCACATTTTGTGGTTTTATTTCGTGATTGCATTGAAAGCACAGTAGAGTGACAGGCTGTGGAGCAGACTCTGTGCACAGAGGAAAATTGGCTGTGCAGCCCTCTCCTCCTGCCTCCCACCAAAAGGCATTTCTTTGGTGTCACCTTGACTTGATTTTATTTTTTTTTTTTTTCCCCTAACATCTGCACAGAAATCAGCCAGAAGGTGCTGATTAAAAGGTACTCAATGGAACTTTAGAAGAAATGGTTAAATGAATGAAAAAAGTGAAATTGCAACAACCAACAGTTTATAAGTTAACAGCATTTTAGTATGACTGGAAGCACTCAAAGCATGCATGATTTAGACCACCAAATGAGCAATTCTCATAGCGCTGTGAGCCCCTCTCTTTGCTAATTGCCATGGTGACTTGATGCAACTTGTTTCAAACTAGATTTCTCAACTTGCCAAAGCAGAGATTCTGTGTTGCTGTTGCCAGGATCCTTTTGGGGGGCCCAAGGTATGACTGCATTAGTAGTAGTAATGATAATAATAATACTGCTCAGTAAGACCTCAGCTCTGATTAACATTCTGCAAAGGTCTCTGCCATGCAGCTAGCTGAAGAGGCAGGTACAGCTGTGTCTTTATAGGTCCTACAAGCACTGGACCAGACTTTGGTGTGCTGTTGTCTGTGCTGGGTTTCTGGAGGATTTAGAGTTAGCATTCCCCACTGTGACAGTTTCGGGGTGATTAACCTTGCCTGATCTCAGGAGGTGTGAACACTGCAGTCCCCAGGACATGCAGGTTTCTGACATCTTACACAGCTCAGTATTCATCACACAGAGGGAGGAGAGTTGTTTGTGCTTGTGGAAGATGGTTTTCTACAAGTCAAACAAGTGTGCATGGGGAGGAAGTGTAGCTGCTAATGAGTTAGACTGGAAATCAAAATTAGATGTGCAGACATTTGAGCAGTGGTTCTGAAAGTGTAGAAGTGGGTCCAGGGATGGTCCTTGGTTGGAGCTGGATGTATTTAAAGTTTGAGAGCATCTTGTCTTTGTGCTGGGAGGAGAGGGGTCATGACATATATATTGCACCATCCAGCCATGGCTCCTGACAGTCTATTTCTTATAGTTGGCTTCTTTCTCTATGTTCACGTGTTTGGTGCTACCTGCCACCTCCCTCTGTTCCTCAGCAGACCCTGTCTGACAGTGTGCAGAACAGGTCTTGTCCTCTGTACTCACTGAGCAAAAAATCTTTTGAGCAAATTAATGCCTTTTTCTGAGGAGACAGTATTAATTTTGTTTCCTTTAAAATCATTAGATGCCCCATCATTGGAAGTGCTTGAGGTCAGGTTAGCTAGGCTTTGATCAACCTGATCTCATGAGAGATGTCCTTGACAATGGCATGGGCATTCAGTTAGGTGATCTTTGAGGGTCCCTTCTAAATTTTTTGTGACTCTATGGTTGCCCTACCTCTTTCCCCTGCCACATATTTCTCTCTGGCTCTCCAGCTTTGACATTCAAATTTGTATTTCAACATCTTCAACATAACTGGGGCTTGGGGAAATGCCGCCACACAGCTGTTCCCATCTCTGCTGGCCTCAGGAAGATGGAGAGGGTTTGTGGCTTACAAATGACACAAATTCCCTTTTCTTCTTTTCCCTTAGTCCTGGAAAACAGGGTCTCACCTTCTGGGGCAGACTAAGGAGGCATCTGGTATAGAGTGAGTTTGGTGATAGTTGATCCATTGACTTTTGTGCACACTGCCATGGGTCTGGTGGTGATGGGGCTGGTGTGAGTTTACAGGCTCTGTGGCACTGGGAGGACAACTGCAACTGTGAACCAAGTGCTGCTGGGGCAGTGCATCTGGGATGGGGTGTGGGGTGTATGCACTGGGATGGTGCCAGAGGTGAGACGCTGAGGTGCTCAGAAAAGCTGGAGTTGGGGCTCTTTAGACCATCAGATATCTTGAGCATAGTGTGTGGCAAGCTTTGCAGTGCGATTTGCCTTCTGGTTTGGATACTTTTAATTTTGAGCTAGTTTTCAGAGCTCCAAAAGCTCTTTACCCCTTGCATTTCCCCCTCCCCTCCAAATAGAACTGCTCAGATATGAAGCAGTGCAGGTCCAGGAGAAATCACACTGTGCTGGCGCAGGTGGAGCCCAACTAGTAAGCCCTGGGAAGTTGCTGCCCAAGCCCTGCTGGGTTGCGGGGTTGGGGTTTCCAGTCCAGCATTTATGGGCTCTGCCACAGCTCCCTGCAGGCTGAATATGCCTCCTCTGCCATCATGTGTGATCATCTGAAGGGTGGCAGGGTGGGGAGCAAGTCTATCCTCACCTACTGACAAGTGCCAGATATTGCTTGATGACCGTAATACCTGCAGAAACAGTTAATATGGATTTATTAATCGAAACTAAATGAAGGGACAGGAATCAAAGCAAAGTCTTGCTTTCTCCTTCCTTTTCCTTTGGTGGCTTTCAGGTATGGTGAACAATAAGGCTCATGTGAAGGGCTTTGAGATTTTCATAATGTTGTTTTTTTTGGTTTGGTTTCTTTTTAACCCTTCTCTTTCTGTTTACATTGGTTGGATGACAGAGCAAGTGACTCATAAGACAAGGCACAACAGCAGGACCATTTCCAGGGTAAGGCTACATGGTTGACACCAATGTGTATGCTTGAACCCAGCTGACCCAGGTTTCCCAGGGGTTGGCTATCCCTAAGCTCATCCTCTTTATGTGTGTGGAGGCTCTTAAGCACAGATGAATTGTATTCTGCTATGTCTGTAGGGGACTAGGAGTGTGAATGGTCAGGCTGTTTGCTGTTTTCTTTATAGGCAGATACACCTAGTGAGTTTTGTTTGCAGCAGCTGCTATCAGTAGCTCAGTCTAATTTTCAAAACCTCGGTATGGATTTATTGGACTAGACACTCTGTGGTTAAGCTCTGCTGTTCCCTGCTCTGCAGTCTTTGACAGTTCAGAGAAGCTAACTGGGCCCAGAGGCTATTCATTACTTGGATGAGAGCCCTGAAAGAATAAATTCAGGCTGACTTGGGAGATTCTGCAGGGTTTGTGTTTTTCTGTTGGGTTTTGTTGGTTGGTCGGTTGGTTTGGGGAGGTTTTTTTGTTGTTCTTGTTTTGGTTTTGGGTTTCTTTTTTGTTTGGTTGGTTGGTTTTAGTTTTTGTGGTTGTCTCTGCTGGGTTTGCACCAAAGCAGAAGGAATCCTTGTTGGTGGGAGGTGTGTTGATTTAGAGGCAGAGAGTTGCCATACCTGCTCCTTGAGGCTTCTTGTGAGCTTCTGCAGTGTTGTGCTCATTGTTGGAAGATGGCTGCAGGAGCCGTGAGCTGTCTCAGCCACACTCCAGTGGTGGTTTGTGTGCACCTTGTCCAACATTAACATGAGATAACGTGTTTTAGTCTTTTATCGTGGCTCACTCTCTTGCATGTGCTGTGAGTTATATGCATGAACTGTTGCTGTAGCCTAGATGAGGCATGGGAATATCTTGTTACTCAATCATTTTAATGCTGAATTGAGTCCTGTGAGTACCAGAGTATTTCCAATGGGATCTGCTGGTCTCTGCCTTCTGCCTTGCTGCACCAGCTGAAGAAAATCATTGATGCTCTGCAGAGGAGGCATCAGTGTGCAAGTGATGGGGAAAAAGAAAAAAGGCTGAGTGCTCTAAGACTTTTCTGGTCCCATCATTGCCATGGATACTGTGGTCCTGTCCCTCTAAGGATTGAGCTTGTGGAGATCAGGAATGTACTGGGACGAAGGAGATGACTTTACTGTTGCAAATAATCGTGGCTGTGCCTCAGCACAGTCCCCATGTTAGTGCTGTTTTTTAAAGAAAGCTTTTTTAAAGCACATATTATAAACTTTTAAAGTCCTTCTTAATCCTTGTTCCCATTCTTCATGTGTTTCTTGTGCTGAATGGAGCACAAGAAATTGAGCAGTTGAAGCAATACTTTATTCATTAGTGTCAGAACTGCATCATCCACAGGCTCTTACAAACTACAGCGAGTGAAAATGAGCTTGAAGCTCCAGGCCTCTTTGTGGTGGGTTTGCTACCTTCTACACAACAGCATTGAAAGCAGAAAGCAAGCCCCCAAATGTCGCAGAATAAGCAGGAAGGCAGGGGTCCCTCATTACGGGGTAGCTGCAGACCAGTTTGGAGCAGCCTTCTGGAAGTCTCCATTGATTTCTCTCTAATGACATCCTCTTCCCTGTTGGTTAAGAACCAGATGAAACCAGTTGGAAATTAGTGGTGGTTCTCATTTGTATAATAGCAGATTTAAACTGGCCCAAGCAAGCTGAGCTGTGTTGAAGAGGCATGAGACCAAACTGGTGCCTTTGTGCCTGGGCAGCATCCCTCTACTTGATAGTTTGTCAGTTATGTGAACATGGAATTTTGCCCAGTTGTCCACAGACCAGTGGCCAGTATCAGGACTTGTCATTCTCACCAGTGTAAATCACTGGCTCTGGGTGGGTCCTTTTGTTTTGAATGCAGTCATCCCAAAAGTTCTTACTGCTTGTCCTGGATAATAGTGTCTGCGTCTGCTTTTTTTGATATAAATAGATATGTAGGACTCTGCTTTGGCTTTGCTTTCAGAATGGGCATTTTCTTTTTTGAAATACCTACCACCTCAGATAATGGCATCAGGAAAAATGCACATAAAACAGATGCATAAAAATTATTATTGAACCAGTATACTTATCTGTAGTTCGCAAAATGTCAAGTCAAGCCACTAAGTTTTATTAACAATTCTGACCGTGTTTTGTTAGAATTACAAATATTAAACTTTCATAGACTCTGGAACACATTGTCTCTTATTTGGAAACTACTTGAAATAGTGCCTAGCCTTGTTTTTCATTCTGACGAGTGAGCTCCTATTTTCTCTGTTATTTGGTATGATAAAGCAAACGTTGCACTTCCAGCAGGTAGGGGCTTTTGGTTTGGTTTTCTGCCACACATATTTTTTCTCATTTTCTGTTCCTCCTCTCTGCCTGCTCTTCCAAGATACTATATTTAATTTTTCCACTTCATTATTTCAAATTTAATAGTGAGTCATCTTTGCATTGGCCTGTGCTGTGAGCCACAACAGTTTGGGTAGAATAAAGAAAAAGGGGAAAAAAAAGAAAAAAAGGTGAAGGGCAATGGAGAAGAAAGAAAAAAAGCTGGTTCTGACATACACTTGAATGGAAAGAACCCATCTTTTTATAACTTGAATTGCAAACATATGTCATCAACTATATCAAAACTACTTTTAAAAAGATATTGTTTGTCCTCTATATAGTTTTAAAAGGCTGTGGTGCCCAATCAAAGTGAGAGAGCAATATTCATGCAGAAATAGCTTGCATTCAAGCAGGCAGCACTTGTCCCTTTTATTTTAATCTGAAATGTTAACATCCTCCAGATGCTAGTCTGTTAAATAATAACAATTGTTATGTGACAGTTAACAGTCGAGTAATATTTCATTTTTGCCCATGTTCAAACAATGCGGCTCTTCTACGCCCTGAAAACTAACTGTTATAATAAAGGATTATAAGTGTATTTTTCCTTTTCTCTGCCTAAAGCTTTTTCACTCTGCCAGAGTGTTGGTAAGTCAGAGCAACCAATAAATGTCTTTTGAATTCTATTACAGGTTGGTCTAATAAAAGGCTAGAAGAATGAATGAGCAATTCTTGAAGCCACAGAAACTGTACTTGTGGCCAAAGAGAAGGCATTTTGGCAGTGAACAGTACATAATTGCAAATTGGACTGATCACACAATGCCCAAAATACTTGTTGCTAAGCAAAGTGTGTTGGGATGGATTGGGTGCAAGAGCTGAGGGCCTGTGAGTAGTACTGAGAGTCCTGTGATTCTGGCTGTCCCGGGAGGGTGCTTATACAGAAGGGGATGAGCAGGGATCAGGTCTAGTTCCTAATAAGCAGACATCATTATCTAAAAATTCCCCTTCTGTCATCTTCTTTAACTAGCACGCATGCTGAAAAGTCATAGCCATGGAAGAACATGCAAGCATGCTCTAGGAGCCTCATTGGGGATTTACCCGAACTGTCTGAGGACCTATGAAGTGCAAAAGACTTAGAAGTCTCTTCCAATTCTTAATTCCTGTGATGACAATGACTAAGGAATGATCTTGGTTTAGTCTAGATATGACCAAACCATTAAGCTTGGTATGAAGTGCTGGCTGGTAGAAATCACACTGACGTGAGAACTGGCATTTGTTTTGTCAAGCACTGAGTTTATGGGAAATGCCATGGAGGTGAGGAATAAATAGAAGATGAAAGACCTGTGCATCTGGGTCACCTCTGTTACAAGATCCATTTGAAAAGGTTTAGCAGCTGGCTTTTCTAGACATTCTGCAATGGCATTGGGCTTTGTATAGTCCGGGCACCTGTCATGTGAGGGTCTGCCTGGGGGTCCTGCCATCGGAGATGCCCCGAAGCAAGCTGATGGGAGGAGAGGGAGCCCTCAAGAATAGGAAAACAGTACTAAAACAGTATTAGTAAACACAAACTTTTAAAAATAGGTTTAATATTAGAAATTATAGAAGTTTGAAATTTATGTTTTAAAAAGTGAATGTGAGATGAGGGTTCAGTTCTTATGAAGTGAAAGCTGATAGTCTCTGAAATTGGTGACTCACCCTGTCCTGAGCTATACCAGCTGACAGCAGCCCTGCTTTTTTGGTAACAACATCAAGAAAATAAACTTCCGTTAACTTTTTACCCTGGGTACTCCTCAGTGCAAGCTTACAGACTGACCTCCAAGCTTCCCATCTTCCCTACTGGCCCTATCACCTTGAACTCTTCTGCCAAGGACACAATGCCAGAATGTGACTGTTTCTGCATGCCCTGGGAGTACATTGGGCATCCCAGTGGCTTCCTTGGGACCACCATGCTTTGCAGTTGGGTGCATTTCCATCTGCTTTCTTCATCCAAAGCAATCCAGCTCAGCTCTTTTCAGGACCAGGTTACCTCTCAGTCCCTGCATTGTCAATACATTTACAATGCATTACTGTACTCTTCAACGGAATGTGCTAGCCTGAAGCATGTTGTGTATTTGCAAAGGGTTTTGCAGGAGTGTGAAAAGGGATAATCATAATTCCTGGGCCACTTCTTGGGAAGGGTAAGGAAAAGAGGGTTTCTCAGTCAGGATCCATTAACATTGCTCTGGCTGGCAGGCAGTGAAACACAGGAGGTAAAAGTCCATTCTTCTCCTTTCCCAGTCCTACGATTTAAAATGTTTGAACTTGCACTTCAGAAGATGAGGAAGTAAAAGCCCCTAGTTGTGCCAGGAGGCTCTGCAAAGGCCACAGCGAGTGAATGGGCTGTGGAGTGTTAATACAGTCCATCATTTTGTAACAAGCCCGATGTTCTTGTATGAGCCGTGTCAGGCTGTTGTCTGCACGCTGTCTTTGCTGATCACAGTAATCGGGTCATAAGAGAGGGAGAAGTAATAGCCCGTCTCTTAGCAACCAGCCCCAGGAGAAAGAGAGAGTTACTCAAACAGGCTATCCAGTCAGGGAAGTAGAAAGATGAAATTTTCTGAAAGTCTGCTGGAAAGTGCTCAGGGACATCATTCTTTTATGTGCAAGATCCTTATAGGCTGTATACAGTGGTATCAAGCACTTTTTTTTTCTTGTCTTCCTGATAAACTGTTGTTTTTTAATTGGCCTCAGAAAAATGGCGGGGAAGGGGGGGAAAGGGTTGAAATCCTCTGAAACAGGCGTTTTAAAAAATAAGGGGCAGATTTTTGTATTATCTTTAACAATGCCAGCAAGAAGGGAGGTAGGGAAGGTCAGCATGTCTCAGGCAAGAGATGAGGAGAGCCTCTTATCTCTGCACAAGTGCTTTGAATGCTTCCCATGTCAGTACTAGCCAAAGCACGTTGCTGTATCAACTGATGCTGCAGTGGCATGTACAAAACAAACTTGTTGGGTCTCCATTGCATTGCACGGGGTGTCACGTCCCATGAGTGTCATGGAACGTGTGCCATGCTGATTGGCGGCTTTACAGAGAGCTGGACCTGATGTGCCCTCCCAGCAGCCATGCTGGGCCAGCTCGGCTAGGAGGTCATATGGGGCAGGTACTGCTCAAGTTTGTGCCAGCAGCTTTTCTCTCATTGCCTTCGTTTTCTGTCCTCTTCCAAGCTACTGGTTTGTGTAAGACATGCAGGGGGACATCTCTGAGGCCTTCTCAAAGACTGTTTGGCCAGCAGTGGCCCCAGGGCTTGGGGTTGGGTGTGAGCAGTCTGGAGGCTGTTTACTTGCACTTTGTATATGAGATAGGGACAAGTTTGTGTGGTCCTGTCTTGTGCTTTTTTTTTTTTTTTTCTTTATTCCAGTAAGATGCACTTCAGTGGTCAACCAGTCTACATCCTTCCCGATGCTGCTTAGGGGAAGGGGGCCATGTCTGGAATAGTTGCTCACCCTCCCTAAGCAAGAGAGAAATGTGTGTTTAGTGGAAAGGCACATACTCCAGAATGCTTGAGCCACCTCCAGATTTGTGCTTGCATCCTCAGAACTATTGCAGGGACAAAATGTTTCTGAAAGCCTGGTTTAGTCTCTGGCTCTGAGGAAACAAAAGGAAACTGTTGCAACTGTTGCAAAAGGAAACTGTGGAGGGGAGCAGATGCTTTTAATGGATGATCCAGCTACTAATGTGTGCCCTTTGCATGCATTTGTCTGCTCTGTGATGCCAGGGCCCAGGTTGTGCAGGGGGACCAGGCTCATCTCTGCATGGGATAGCTTGACTTCCAGTAAGAAACTTACCTTCAGATTCATGTAGTTTAATGAAGGCTGCAACCATTCTTCCAAATCAGGATACTGAACGGTTGGGTAAAGGGTTCAGGCTGACCTCTGGACTGCTGTGGTTGAGCTGTTGCTTGTACCTGGGTTCACTTCTTGTACCTGGAATCTGTGAGCGTGAGCTTGGGTTCAACCTATGTTAAAACCTAAAGTTTTCGGAGATCAGGCTGACTTCAGCATCTTATCCTGGAAATAATCAGTAGAAGGGAGTCGAGAGAAAAAAAACCAAAACAATAAAAAAGAAACAAAACCAACAACCTTGCAGCTGTACAGAATTAATAGCTTAAGAGCAACATCTACCACTGTCAGGGAAAAGAGATAAGGAACAGTATTAATTGTAACTACTGCCAAGCAAATCTTAGAGGCTGCTGCTTTGTTGTCCTTTCAGAAAGAAGACAGACTTTCTTCCTTTAAAGTTTGCTAATTGAAGAGTTTCCTTGTTATTTTTGTGAGTGCCAGTAAGTGATGTTTCCTGGAAATTTTCCCCCAACTCTATAAATATCACCCCAGGGCTTACAAAAGTGATTCAGTTTGGGAAGTCAACACTATGCACTTCCTCAAGACAGTCAGGCAGCCCCCTGGGTGGAGCATGCAGCTTCTGCAAAACCATTAATTGGTTGTTAAATTACAGTACAATTAGGCTCCTTCTTGAAAACTGAATTCCTGTAGCTCAATCTTACCTTCCTGTCATGTTAGAAATGAAGGCGCAGGGGCAGAGGAGGCTGATGCATAGTTTGGGTCTGGAAAGTTGTAATTGATGTTTCAAGGTGTTACCTTTCTTCTCGGCAGCATGCGCCTCAAATGACCCCAGCTGACAGATGAGATATTCCTTATTGCCAGCCTTCACTGTCCTGGGACCAAGATTATCTCACACATCTTGTTTTTGTAATTGGCTCCTTTCCTCCTTCCTCTTACATTTTTGACATCACTTTTTGTTTCAACTGGGTGCGAACTGTAGGGAGAGGCCTCTCTCCATCGCAGCAACGAACAGAGCCATTTGTAACCTCATGTGATAATCAAGCATAAATAGGACCTAGCTGACTGAATTCATTCTGCAAGTGTGGAAGGAAGATTGCACTGGGAGCTCAGGTCTGGCACAGCTGTCTTAAGTAAAAATGAATTTATAAAGATGAGGCAAGACACAAAAGAAGTGTTAGCTGAGTAAAATCACAGCTGGCCTGTATTTCCTCTTGTATCAGCATGGACATGGGACCACACAGTTGTAACCAGTAATGCATGAAGTATTGCAGTATAATCCTCATCTTCTGCTTAGTTCATTCAGTGCCTTGGATTTGGATTAAACTCTGAATTTAAGTTTTCTTACTAACCTGTCCCTGCCAACAGTGATCCTTCAGAGTTTAAGCCTGTAACCCTTTATCTACAGCAGAAAAGGCAGTCGGGTTTGTAACATGAGAACACTTGACCGATTTCTCTTGGTGCATAAGTGTTCAGCCTGTGTGTGGAAAAAATGGGACATAGGCCCTCAGGAAGGAGAGGTGACCTTGTGGCAGCCAGAGGGAGTTGGGGTGGATCGCCAGCTGCCAGATCTCTGTGTTTTGTTCAGTCATTCACTTTCCTCAGTAGGACAAGAGTCTTTGAGAGGTCTACAGGAATGATTGGTTTGGCTGAGCCTGAAAACTCTTGATATTTAAACATTTCTCCATGCCAGTAAATCGCTCTTGTTGACCAGACAGAAAATACTTTAAATTAAGCAAGACAGTTTAAATTTAGCAAGACAAGAGATGCGATTCATGATCACAGCTGAGCTCTTTCCCTGCAATCATACTTGGACTTCTTAAACAAATTATTGCTGAACCACCCTGTTTCCATTCTGAGTATATGGTGCTTTCCTAAGATATTACTGAGACAAGCTAATGGAGGATCCATTTGCCTTGTTATGCCTTCTCATGTGGGAAGACTATTAATCTTCCTGTTTCTGGTGCACATTTAGCACTGCCTGTTTGTGTGTGTCCAAAAGTGCTTTTGCTAATGATCCCTTTTGCCCCAGCAAGAATGTGTTGTGTAACTGCGGTAGGGAAACAAATAAAAGAGAAATAAGGTAGCAGGGTAACTATTTTGAGAGATGAGCTTTCGCTTGGCATGTTAATTTTCCCAAGAGATACAGCACGTCCAGTACCTTGTGTAAGTTGACCATCAAGCATGGCATGGGTCTCTGGAGGGGAAATACTCCATTTTAAGAATCTGTTGGGTAAGACACAGGCTCATGTTTGATGGATGTCGCCAAGTATTTAAAACTCAAAGTGCTATAAATTCCACCTGTGAAACTGGAGGCAGAGGTAACACAAGTTGGGAAATCTGGGCCTAAATGTCAAGGCCAAAAGGTCACTTTTCATTGATGGAAAGTGCAGTTGTCACCACAAATGTGAGGCTGCAGGAAAGGAGTTGTGAGGCTCCCTATCTGCCTGATCTCCTAGTACCTGACCAAATACGCTCAGTTTACACAAAGTCCAGAGTTTGTTTTTTTTAACAAACCTATCCAGCAAATGTGGATGTGTTCATAAGATTCAAACTCACCTTTTCTGGTTTATTATTTTTCCCTGTGATCTGAAAGTGATAAAGAAGTTTCTAAGCATTTGGTTGTTGACTGAGATGGAGCTGAAATGGAAGCTTTCTCTTGTAGCTGTTTTGGCTCTGTCATGCCCAAAGTAATGAAAGCTCTGTATGAGAGGAGCTAGAAAACTCATGAGGCATCAGAAGGAGCATGAAGATGCATCTTATTTTTATTAGCATTTAATAGCTAAATCTTTTTTTGCAATTAAAAAATTGATTAGAAAAATGATTAGGCAAGTCTGTTGGAAGGCAGCAAATGTCTATTTGTGGGGAACAAGGAAGGTTTGATTGTCTCAAATATCTCACCTTCTTGTTTTTCCTTCTTTTCTATTGCAAATGGTAAATTATTAAAAGGAGGGTGTGTTTTGAAAAGGTTTCTGAAGAAGGCTTGGAAGATTCTGTCCTTGTTTGTTAATTATTTCATATGGAATAATTCACCATTTGCAAGTGGCCAGGGAATAAAAAAGCATTTATGTGTTGGTCCCAATGTTTTAGCATGCTGTTTGAGAGTGAAGTCTTGATTTTGTCTGGTTATCCCTCACTGAGCGGTACCGCAGGTCACATTTCCCTCTGACACTTGTGCAACCCAGTTGCCACTAAGTTAAGTCAGCGATGGCTCCTCTGAGCAGATTTACATAAATGCAGCTGTCTGGACCTTGCAAGTATGTTTGTTATTTATACACAAGAAAAATCTGAAGCCAGATATTTCTTGTAAGGACTGGCCTAGTTGAGCTGAGAAAAGGCACAGCCTGCAAGGAAAAAAACACTTCCAGCTTCAGCCAGTAGCTCCAGTTCTTATTGGGAATAATCTGTAACGGGACACAGATGTTTTACTGTGAAAATGCCAATTTTATATCGTCATATCTATGTGCCTTTTTTACATTTGTTAGAAAATAAGAGAATTGAGTTTTCTGTCTTTGATTAAATATTTTCCTGTTCGGGTTTGTAAGTTGTTTCCCGTCAGGCTTATTCACTTACTGTACTTCAGATGTGGGCTTATCTTAAAGGGGAGGGGGCTTCCTGGCACATGGAGACTAGGGGCTTATGAAATCTCAGTTGAAGCTGTGTGGTTATAGCTCTTGTGAGTTATCAAGTGGAGTAAAGCTGTAAACACTGTGTTATCTTATGGTACACTAATAACTGGTGAAAATCGCTGATCACAATCTTGCTGCCTCCTAGTCATCATATGTGAGCTACTAGAGTTAAGAAGGCACATTTAGCCCTAGGGAGGTTCTTACTGGGTGAGCTTCTTAGATTTTAAGACCAGTTGCACGGTAGTGCAAATGGATTGGTGGATTTGTACCGATCAGCTGGCATATGGTCTTCACTGGGGGTTTGGGACGTGGCTTGGAGCACAGTAGGGATGCCTGACGCATTTCTCGTCAGTTTGACATGTTCTTCATCGACATCAGTACCTGATAAGTGAAGCGTTGCTTCTCAGACTTCATTGACACATTGTCTGTTGCCTGTCATCTCATAAATCTCCCTATAAAGCTCTAAGTAAACACCCCTGGGTGGAAACAACAGATCATTTTTGTGGCATTTCTTGTCATCTAAGCAATAATTCATTAAAAATTTAATGACTCTTTTGCTCTGGAGAGGAAGAAGAGAGCTGGCGCCTGCCTCTAAAGTTTCTGTCTTGTATTGTTGGTGATTTTTGTTTTATTTTGGAGTTTCTTTTATTTTATTTTGGAGGAAATCAAGTTGATAAACTGAAAGAAAACCATCTTATTACAAAAAGCTTGAGTGCTTCTGAGAACATTTAAAACAAGCATGACTAGAAATGACCTTTCCATCCTGGAGCAAACTTTGAGTGTATTCTCCCTTCGGCATTTCTAATGATAGACTTTCCATCTGGTCTTTGCTTAAAAGCTAAGATGCAACTTGGGGTTTGTTGTTTTTTTTTTTTTTTCTTTTTTTTTTCACATTAAAACTGTGCATAGTCTAAAATTAATCCTCTTGATCATATCACTTCAGGGATAGGAGTGCAGAAACACTAGGAATATTTGCTTATTTTCAGTAACTCCATTCAGTCCTCCTGACAGCAGATTCTTTTTCTTGCAAATCAAGTAGTTTCTGATTTGGGTGAACCCTGGACTTCCCCCTGCTTGAATCTGGAGAGGTTGTACCTCTTAGAGGAGATTTTAAGAGACTGGAGAGATGCCAGTGGCCATGGTGGGGTGTGTGATCTGGATCAGTTGAAAGGATCTGTGGTTACATTAGCTTCCCCGGTAATACTTTCATTTCTAGTGTTGCACATTCCCTGCTCCCAGTTTCCCATACTGATCCCCCAAAGCTGAATGTGCAAGAGTGAAATCCTAGTAAACGGACGCTTGGGGGGAGAACTGGGAACCTCCTGGGAGGTACCACTGCAACCATTAGCCTCATTTCAGCAGAGTATTTGGGGAAAGTATGTAAACTGATCCTTTTGCTTAGCAAAGCATTTCAACAAATGCCTGATTTGATACATGCTTTCCAAAGGCTCAAGGGATGTAGCATTTGAGCATGCACTTGAACTTAAGTGTGTAACTGAGTCCAGGCTACACACAAGCATGTGTATTCACGTGGGGAATATTTCTCAGGGTCACGTGCGGGAACGTCAGTCACCAGATTTTTTTTAAATACTTTTTTTCCTCCCTGTAGCACTGGTCGCACTGAATATGTTTTCTCTTTCTTTTCCTCCTTCATCCTTGTATTCAGTGAAGTTACACAAAAATGTGTAGGTGGAAGATTACTGGTGAGCCATTCCTCAAATGTTGTCATGGTGGGAACAGCAGAAAGCAAATCTATTAGTAAAGTCATGTTTCTATCAGAACTCCATATGGGACATGCACAGAAAACATATTTTCTTGACATTGAGAAGGCTCTGCAGAAGAGCAGATGTAGTTTGGGGCTCTTGGCCAGTAGATGATCTGCTGAGGGTATTGGTGTTCTTGCTGCAGGTTCTTCTGGTGACCAGCTCTATTAAAACAATGGGAGGGAGAAAGGATGTTGCCAATAATGGAAGAGAACAATTCTGGCACACATAGCTTCCTCTTCGTAAAGCTGCTTTTCCCTTGAGGCAATATATCTTGTGTCTTATGGGAAGGAAATCTTACAGCATAAAAGGAAGTCTGAACTGCTTAGCAATGAATTTAGAAGTCTTGAAGTTGAATTCCTTTTATGAAGAGATAATAGAGGTCCCATTCCAGTATATTAGGGAAGCTTTTCTAAGATGTGTCTCCAAAAATAGGAGAACTATGGGAATCTCTTCTTTAGAACAATATTTGTATGTGGATTATGTTAATGTTCCTCAGAACTTAGGGGATGCGTGCTCAGCACAATGAAGGCATTCCTAAAACAAAAGCAGAGCGCAGTATCTTTATCCTGAGCTGCTTGGCAGGGCAGAATGTGGGAGGATGGCTTTATGTTCCTGGGGATGCCTGTGACGTGGATTAGAGTGGTCTGAGGGCTGTCCTAGCTTTGCTCTCCTGCAATAGCTCCCGAGGGGTTGTTCTGCCTCCAAGAATAGCTGGCACATTGCAGTGCCCTGATTATGCTTGTTTTCCGGTTGCTTCTCCTGAATTGTGATCTGGCCTTCTGCAGGCTTTACTACCTGATGGCTACCCACCTGCTGGGTTTGCTCCATGGCAGCCCTGCTGCTGCAGATTTACACCTCTCTATTGTGTATCAGGATAAAAAGCAGGGTCTGTCCAAAAATGTTCAACATTTTGGCTTTTCTCCAGTGCTATTGTCTCTTACCATTCTCCTCAACTAAAATAAGGGCATTGAGAGAAAGTTCGGGAAAACAGTGGAGCTGATTTTCTGTGAGTAGCCCAAGCTGTGAAGTCCAGATAACTTTGGTGGGCATATCCAAGTAAGAGTATTTTATGAAGACCCTAGCAAACTGAAAAACAACAAACAAAAAAGGGGGGAAAGTGTGGCTGGAATCCTTCTGGCAAATTTCTGCATTTTCTACAAAATACATAATTAAAGAGGATTTTTTTGATAAATGCTAAATTGTGTATGGGCATGAAAAATTCAGCAGGGAATTTAAGCCATTTCCAAACCACATGAAACATTAAACATTTTGCTCAAGAATAGCTTGAGATGGTGTGCATCCTTCCAAGCTTTAAGCAGTCAACTGATTTTTCTCTTGCAAATGTTAAATATACAGTCAAAGAGAGCCAAAGTGGGTTTTTATCTTCCTCCTCATGATGAGTGTGGGGCCGTTGCCTTGAAATATTTTGCTGGCTGACCTGACACACACCCTTGTTTTAACTATTTTGGCTAGAAGATTTAGCTGCAACATGGTGAAGAATGAGGGGAGCAGATATCAGTGCTGCAGCTGCACTGTGCCGTTCTGTGCTTGTGATCAGCTCTCGCCTTGGGCTCTTGTCTGAGTGGCTCTCAAGTTACCCTTTTAAATCTAGTGGAATTAAAAATTCTAATCAAGCAAGATGTTAATCACCATGACATGATACAATATGTATGCCTCAATAAGGATATAGAGTAAATCTCTCAGTCTCTTGAAAGTAGAGAATCCCATTCTTTAAATGATGTTCAACATCCATTCTGAGGTTTGCCTAGGCATGGTACTGGATTTTAAAGGTAGGTTATGTCTGTATTTTTAAATTTGAAATACTCCCTTTGTGTAGAAAGATAACCAGTGGCTAATTTCGGATCATTTTCATGTGTCTTCTTGATTGCTTCTTGGTTTGTTGACAACCCAGGTACTCAATCATGCCATATTTTCTCTATATACAAGGTTGTTATTCAGTTGAGTGTCTTTCATCCAGGAAATCTGTGATTGTTTAAATCCTGTAGGAATGAGCTTTGCTTTTGCATAAAGCAGTCCCCTTGCATGACTGCATGCCAGAAGTCATGCACTGAAAAATTGAAGAGAGTTTTCAAAACTTGCTGTTGTTTGGTTTCATTTGGGCAAAGCTGGTCAGTGGCCTCTAAAGAAGGATGGTTCTCTTCTGTAAGCATACACTAGGTACATGACTCTCAAGTTTGTTTCAGTGTGCCAAAGATGATTCTCTAAAAAACCCGCATCCTTAAATATCAACATGTATGCACATACCAGGGCAGATAGCTTTTTGTAAATCAACACCCCCAAGTCTTTCTCCTCAGGGCTGCTCTCAAGCCAGTCTGTAGTTGTGCTTGGGATTACCCCTACCCAGGTGCAGGACCTTGCACTTGGCCATGTTGAACTTCATGAAGTTCACATGGGACCACCTCTCCAGCCTGTCAGGATACCTCTGTATCCCATCCTTTCCCTCCAGTGTATTGACCTCACCACGCAGCTTGGTGTTGTCACCAAACCTGCATCCCACTCTCTATGCCACTGACAAAGATGTTGAACAGCACCGGTCCTGATACTGACCCCTGAGGAACTCCACTTGTCTCCATTTATAACTTCTCTCCTTGCCATTATTCATGAAGAAAGTAGAGGCATTGGCTGCAAAATTCCCAGGGAGACTGGGTGCATAAGCAGCTCTGAATGATGTGGCTCCATGATTCATCGTAAAGCCTTAGCACATCAGGCATCTCTGTGCATTACAAGTAGTTTCTGAGGAGAGAACCTGCCTGGGGTCTCTCTGCCTATTTGCACTTGCTGGTAATGTCAAGCTCGAAATAGTTCTCCTTCCTGCAGGATCTTCTATCTAGTTGAGGAAAAGGTCCACTCTCTCAGGCTCAGTGATGGAGGGATTTTTGTTCGAAGGTGAGGTGGACTCTCCACTCTCCCCCTGTGCTGCTAAGCACTATCTCCTTCCCATTCACTGCTCCAGTCATGTGCTTGCGCTAGTATGGGGAGATGCATATGGTATTGTGAATAGCCTTTGTATGTCACTGCAGGCATCAGCAAGCCTCAAAGTGTGATGAGTTTTTTTTTGTGCTCATAGAAGATTTATCCTCTTCTCTTTCTCTCTGAGTATACACTCAAAAATATATCAATTTTAATTGTTTTCTGAGAGGTTATTAATATTGAAGTGGAGATATAGAATAAAGATCAATCATTAATCTGAGAAGAATGGATTTGCAGTTTCCAGCAGCAAGGCTGGAAAGGAAGCGAGGATGAAAGAAAAACCAAGAGAGACTCCTCACCTAACTAGCTGGGGTTTTTTTTGGAGTTTTCTTTCTTTTTTTTTTTTTGGCCTAAAATTGTCCAAGAGACAGCTCTGAGGAAAAGCCAAACCTCGGAGTGAAGATTTCGGAAGTCCAGCCAAGAAACTGAAGGAGTATATTAGCATAATTTCTTACCTTTTTTGTTTCCCCACAACATTTTATTTCAAGAATTAAGTCTCTGGCTTTCCAAGCAAAACCACAATCTTTGCAAAAGATTTTTATTTTCTTCTGCATTTTTTCTTCAACAGTATCCACAAATATTTTAGTAATTAGTTTTCTATTAGTTAAATAGAAACGCTTTAGTTCAGTCTGCTAAGAGATCTCACCCAGGTTTCTCTACACCAAATAGTTGACCCTGCTTTTGATGTGGTATGTTTTACTGCAAGGGTACCCTCTCAGTTACCCTGGGATGGTGCCAGACCCTTGGACTTGTTTTCTGGAAGGGCAGCACCATATGCTGAGCAGGGTTGCAGCAAAACTGTTGGGTTGCTCAGCTGCTTTCTTAGAATGGTCAGAAGCTGGAAATATGTGCTTGGATAACTACAATATCTCGCTCATTCCTTTTGGGAATGGAAGATGAGAGCCGTGTGTTCCCTAAAGCCAGCACAGGTATCACGCTGCCACCACTTATACCTGTTTCTATGCTGAGAATAGGCAGCCTACCTGGGTCAGTTCAAGGAATAAATTTTATTATCATCAGGGTCATGAATGAGCATATTATTCCCATCCTTGGGAAGTCTTTTTTGTGCTTCTGTCATTCACCTCTTCTTCACCCATTTTAGGATGCTCCTGATGGGAAGTGCTCTCTCTCTTCATGTTTTTCCTGTCATGGTGCTCTGGGCTCTGACCAGCAAGCAGAAGGATGGGGAAGATCTTGGTAGAGGATTCTGTGGGCTATGGAAAACATAAACACAGATATTTATCTAAAAAAAAATCAGTTTAGCATGTTGTTTCCTAACCAGTTACATTGTTGAATTATGCAAAAGTATAATTTTTACAGCATTTCTGCTCAAAATATGGCAATAACATGTGTGTTTAGTAACTTTGGTGTTGGGCAGTGATCCTTGGTACAGAAAGCATTGGGTTTAGGGTAAAATTAATTTCAGAAAGAGAAAGTTTGCATAATTTTTTTTTTCTCCTCTGCTTTCTGTATTATCCAGAAGTACAGTAGAGAGGATGTAGAGCACCTCCAAGTAGAATCTACCCAGGGAATATATCCTTCCCTGCCTTTTTTTCCCCCCCTTTCGATTATAATCCTGTTTCTCTACCATGGTCTAGCCAGATCATGTGTGACATTTCTAATGAGTACCAGGGTAACCAGCCAAACTCCATCCACAAAACCACGCACCACCACTCCATATTAATACATATTTATAAAAATTTATACATGGAGATAGAATCAGAATTGTTTAGGTTGGAAAAGTACTTTAAGGTTATTGAGACCAACTGTTAACCTAGCACTGCCAGGTTCACCACTGAACTGGTCCCTGCAATAGGGATATGGAGCATTAGTTATTTATTTTGAAAGAAGATAGAGGTAAATTTGATTTATCCAACATTTATTTTGATCTTAAATTATGTTCAAGGACTAAGGATATAATTTATTATTAAACTGTTACACTGGTGAATAAGCAAGCGATTTACCTGGTAGCATGAATAAAATGTAACTGGTTTCTGTGCTCCCCAGTAGCACCGCCTATTGCAATAGAAGGAACAAAGCCATGGCTGTTTGTATTGGTGAAAACAGTGAACTAAGGCACATCTGACAAAGACACATATTTTGCTTTAATCTTTCTAAGTCTGAATGTTCATAAGAGGTACATAGGGAGGTGTGAGGAAGAGGATGGGAGGGACAAAATGAGCCATTTTGAAAAACAGTTTATGGGGGTTTGCTTGATTAGTTCATCTGAGTGTGCTGCATCATAGAATAACAGAATGGTTTGGGTTGGAAAGGACCTTAAAGCTCATCCAATTCCCCATCGCACCATAGGAAGGGACATCTCCTACTACACCACATTGCTCAAAGCCCTTTTGAACCTGGTCTTGAACACTGCCAGGGATGGAGAAGCCACAACTTGTCTGGGCAACCTGTTCCAGTGTCTCACCACCAACATAATAAAGACTTTTCTCCTGATACCTAATCTAAATCTACCCTCTTTGACCTTAAAGCCATCTTCTCTTTCCCGTCCCTTCTTGCCCTTGTGAATAGTACATCTCCAGATTTCTTATAGGCCTTCTTTAAGTATTGGAAAGTTGCTATTTCCTGTGTATTTCCCACTCAGTATTTTTGCTCCAATCTCTCAAGCCAGAAGCAAAAGACTTTGTGAAGAGGGCACCATGCAGGAAGGTTGAGCCCATCACGTAGGGGAGTGGTCTAGTTACGGCAATTGTTTTTGTTGTCCATCTCCTTTCCATGCTGGGCAAGCAAAACAGATCCAGTGCTTCCAGATGTTCTGCAGCACATCATGTTTCCTCTGACTGCTCAGATTGCAATTCACCCACAAAGTGGGAAAACAACACAAAACCAGTTATAGGCCAAGTTAAGTCCAAAATTGCTTAAAAACTGTTGGCTGCAGTTTCCAAAACTTGAGGAAGTCCCTTGACAGTAAAGAGCTCTGGGAGATGTTTTTTTGTGATCTGTGCAGTGTTTTGTATTTCATCAATAGACACAAAGAGGGTTTGGTTGGAGATAAGAAAGGATGTATCCAAAGGACATGATCCCCATAATCCCTGGTTTGCCTCCTCAGAGAAGAAAGCTGAAAAACCAGATTCATTTTGATTGTGCTGCACAACAATAGCCACAGAGAATGATGTCTTAGTCCAGTGGTGTAGCTCATTTTTTTCAACTCCTTCACAACAGTCCTCTTTAGTAAATTAATGCATGTGTCAACTCTTGTCAGGAGCTCTTTGCAATGAACAAATGAGTTGAACACCATAATCTAATAAGCAAATAGATAACCTGTTTCGGCTTTGTTCCGAGTGAGGCAGTGTTTCTGTCAGTGAGTTGTTTCATGGACCTTTTGCTCTGCAGAGGAGAGGGATGGTGTGTGGGAATGAAGCCCATGTTTCCCCTTTGAGGATGAAGTTTGCTCTTCTGACTTAGATGTCCTGATTTCCAGTATATTTCCATATGTTTGTGTTGAAATCTTTCCATCTCGGCAGGCTGTTTTCTGTCGTCTTTTGTTTGTTTTTTTTTTTTTCAATCATCACTCGGAACTACTTTTTTCCTTATTACTGGACCTGAGCAGCTGCAACTGAAAGTGAGATTTCATTTTACCAATTGCTGCGCAGATGAAGTAAGATGGGCTCTGGTTTACCTCTAAAGTTTACATCTGCATCTCTGCTTACATCTACTTACAACCACAGGAGAGAAGGCAAAAGAAGGCTTTGTATGCCCATTGACTGAGGCACAGTAGGGCTAGGTGACATTCCCAGAGTCCTAAAAGAAGTCTGTGACAAGGAATGGTGCTTAGAGCTTCTCTGTTAATCTGCTAATCTGTAAATCATAACAGATTTTAATAGAAGTTTTACAGGGCTGTTTTGTCCATTGGCTCAACTTTAGCCCTTCACTAAATTTATTAAAGGACTGATTTATTTTCCATAATGCTGAGTTCTGATACTAGCAGACCTCTCCTCTAAGCAAGTATCACCATTATGGAGATAACGTTATGTGAGCAGGAGAAGAACTGGCTTGTTTGCATCATGTTGACAAAGCAAGTTGTTACGGTGAGCAAAATGTGTCTTCACTATTGCATAGAGATTGGTGTGGGACATTAGCTTTGCCATACAGTCATATGGAAAAGTAAGTTGAAGAGACAAAAATTAAGCCTTGCATCAATTCCTTTGTACTTAGCTGCATGTATCGTAAGCTTATGATGTGTAGGATGTTCAGCTGATGTGCATAGGGGGAAGCAAGCCGGAATGTGGTTATACTTGCCTCCTCCTACCCTGCAGCTATTGGAGCTGCAGGAACACTGGTTATGTTTTGATGGGAAGGATAGCATGGCTAGGTGTCTACAGACGCCAGCTGAATAAACTCAGTCTCATTAGAAAAAAAAAATCGTTGTTTGCACAATGAGGTGCATCCACTGTGACGAATTGTCTGAGATTTTGCATAATTTAGGGAACTGAGCCCTTATTTCCTTCTCTTGTGCTAATTACTGCCTTGGGGTTGTTTGAGAAGGAGATCAGGGAGTTCTGATGTGAACCAGAGGTGGGTGGATCAGGGAGTTCTGATGTGAACCAGAGGTGGGTGGGATTTTCCGTCCTGGTGACCAGAGCTGGAGTGAAAGGTCTGTCTATGGAACACTAAAGATGGCATCTCTGCTAAATCAAGTTGCTCAATAAAAGCTGCATCACTTGAAATGAGCCTTGGCATGGTGTGCCAATGACACTCCTTTTAACAGTCACAAGTGTGTAGGCAATGCAGGGAGTCCAGCTCCAGTTCCACTGAAGCACCTGGCTATGCCTACATGGTGATAAAACTCAGTTACCTCGTGAGACATGGAAAAAGAATGACTTTTGAGCTGCTGCCTCAGCTCAGTTCCAAATGTCAAAGCAGCTAGTTTTGGATCTCCTCATTGGCACTCCCCCACGCGGCTCCTCTGCCCCCATCAAAGTCTCATCTGCTACTCCTGAAAGCTTTAGTACCTTATTCTGGCTCTAGTAACACTGGAAGAGATCCAGAACGATTCCAGCAGAGCTATTTTGGATTTGCGTTTGCAGGAGGAATTGTACCTAGAGATTTTAAATTAATCGCATGGTCATTTTTCCTCTGTATATTTAACCACCAAAGTTAATTAACATTTGAAAGTTTCACAGGCTGCTTCTTTCATTATCTCAGCTAGCTGTGGTTAAAGGTGACATGGCAGGAGGGTGGTAGTCTGGCTGAAGTTGTACTGATAGGAAAAACACTGGGAATTGTTTCCAGTGAATCCCAGGGGTTTGAGTAGTTGGAAGGTAGGATGAAGGTGGAGGTAAGGATGCATAAGCTGCTATGGTATGTGTTGGCTATTGACTTTCCATGTAATAAACAAAATTACCAGATGATTGTTAGCGTATGTTTTCTTTTGTTTGAAGAGAATGTTTTACGCAGGACTGCGATTCATAGTCCTGAACTGTAGGGGACTAGTGTTCCTATTCTCCAGCTGGGAGAAACTAATTCAACATCTTGTGTTGTAAACACTCACTCATTTTAACTGATTACACCTCCAATGTTCCTTAAATCACTAAAATTACTAATTGCTATTCCTTACACATCAGAGAGTGAATCCTGAATAATTAACCCCAAATAAAATTAGATGAATTGGCCCTTTTAATTAGAATCCCTGCTGCTGTTTGTTCTGAGCTTCCTTTTCTTACTGTTAAGAGACTTTTAGAATGATTAAAACTATTTAAGACTTAAACAGCCAGTGACCTTTTAATACAACATAAATCCATAAAAGCAATATTTCAGCTAGCAGCTGGTGAAGTAAATTTTCAGTGCATCTACCTGACAGACCACTTTCCATTTTTAAAGGCTGAGGGTGAAATTAGCCAGTGTGGTTTTTTGTTTTGTTTTGGTGGTTTGTTTTTTTTCTTCCTCCTGCTTATTAATACAGTAGCTGATTAGCAAAAGTAGTTCAAATGGCAGGATTAGTGACTGGTAAGAGAGTAGTAATTGAAACAGTGTCTTGGGTTTGTGGAGCTGCTTTATTTTAGGAATCACAGGCCAATGCAGTGTATTTAGGTAGATTGTGGAGCTCGTGTGTAATCATGTGATGGTTTCCCCTACGCTGTCATGGTGCCAGGGACCCCTCATGACGTGGTTTTGGCCAGTGATGCACTGATATAAAACATGATTTTAATCATGTGCTTTCCTTGTCCTGTGATATGTGTTAAACACAGGAAAATACTCACTTTGGGAAACTTAATAGGATGTGTGTTCACACCTAAGAGTCACCAAGTCTTATCTAGCTGAAAGTTTTTGTAAAAGTTCTGTGGTGTCACTTTGGCACTATGAAGTTTTACAGGCCACTTAGTAACACTGCAATATTTTACAGGTTTTTGCAGTGGTTTTGTGGTATACAGGCTTATGGTAGTCTCAATCAAAAGGATTTTAGCCTAGTGCTAAACAAATTAAGGTAAATCTTAGTTGTTTCAGCATAGATCACCTTCAAATTGCAAACTTTGGCTTTCTGCAGTAGAATGTAAATGCTTGACTGAGCAATGGGAAATGCCTATTTTGGTTCAGTACTTTGCCAAACAGTCTGTTCGTACCAGAACAGAAACACATCAGATGCACCATCACTGTCCTTAGTCTTGTCTCTGAGCCCAGGGAGAGCTGTATTTTTGAGTTGATTCAAACTGATTCTGACCCATCTTCAGAGATAGAAATTATCAAGATGGTGATGAGAAAAGGTTATTTTAGTTTGGAAGGAGAAAAATTAAAACCATCTGGGCATATAGTCTTCAGATGTCTGCCAGTAATTTGGAAAGACCAGTATGAACCCTGTTTTGTTGGTTGTTAGATTTCATTAAGTTATTGTTTCAGGGAAAAATATGGTGGTTTGCTTTTTTGTGTTTCCGTGGGCTTTTCCCCCAAACAGTCTTTTCTTACTGAACATGTGAGATCTTCTTCGTGTCTAGAAGTTTCAAAGCTGCAAATCTTCATGTCTAAACAACTGTGTCAGTCAAGGGGGGAGGCAATTACTGTGCTGCAATTCATTTGTTGTCTGGCAGATATATCTTCCTCAAAACAAAGGCTTGAGACACCAGCCCGATCCTGCAAAAAAACTGAAGTGCACTTAAAAATTTAAAGATTAGACTGTGAGAAACGTGCTCGGTGCATGAGACAGGATGTTTTTCTCAGCTTGTGCTTGTACCCAGAAGGCATTACACAGCCAATAGCAAAAAATATTATGAGTTTCTATTCAGCCTGACAAGCTCATGCTGATGTGGATGTCTGCTAAAGCTTTGAAAAAAATTTTATTTGTACATTTGAAAAGTGTAATAATGAAATGCTTAAATGTCCTTGGAAAGAGTAAGAGGGGGAAATTTTGGGGAGGAGAGGGGTAAAACCTTGCAAATGCATCTGCATGGCACAGATTTGACTGGAGCTAAAAGTTGGGCTGGGGCTTGGGAAGCACTGCTTCTGCTTATTGTTCTGCTGTAGTTTTCTGACATAGCCATGGTGAACTGGCTGAATTTCTCTCTAATTACTCGTATGTAAAATATGGGGGAGAACATTACTGGGGCTAATGGTGTCATCTCTCATGGTTGCAGTGAGTGATGCTCCAGCACAGCAGCAGGCACGAGTGCTTAGAGAAGAGTTCAGAGCTATGGTTTCACAGCAAGTTGTGCCATCCTATCTAAAGTAACTCAGCTGGTGCATGTGTCGCACTGCGCAATCCCTTTGGAGGTTGAGTCATGGTCTTCACAGCTGTAAGAAGAAGAAATGACTAGCTGGTGCAAAGAGGAGATATTTAGCTCCTTTAAACATATGGTTATGGGTAGTGATTTCTCATTGCAAGAGCTGAAGGCAGACTGTGCCATGGTATGAGAAAGGGCTCGATGCAGTTTCCTGCCTGTAAATGTGCCTGCTTGAGGCTACCTCTGTGAGGGTACTTGCTGTTGGAAGGTGATTTCACCTGCCTTGAGGTATAAATTGCCTTCTGGAGGTGCCTTGATGTCTTTCTGTTGATGGAGCTCAGTGTAGTCACTCTCACGACATAAGTATCTCCAAGTATTTACCCTAATGCCAGATGAATGTCAACCAAAATGTCAGTCTTGATGCTGATCAGTGATCAATACTAATAGGCCTTTTGCCTATCTTACCACTTCTTCATGGAAGGGCAGCAGAGTTAAATCAGTCAGGAGACTGTGAGCACTCAGGGTGGGGTTTGTCTCCCACCAGCCCATGGTTAACTCTGGTAACCCCAGAAAGCCGTTTTCCACATGGCCACTGGTGCATTCATGCAGACCAAAGGACAGTCCCTTCCCCAAGTGGTTCCCCATGTAGCTGGCTGGCACTGGAGATGCTCAGCAGTGGATGGTATTGATTCGGTTGACACCCTGGAGGGAAGGAATGCCATCCAGAGGGACCTTGACATGCTTGTGAGGTGGGCTGATGCCACCCTCATGACGTTTAACCATGACAAGTGCAAGGTCCTACACCTGGGTTGGAGCAATCCCAGGCACAGCTACAGCTTGGGCAGAGAAGAGATTCAGTGCAGCGCTGCAGAGAAGGACTTTGGGGTGTTGGTTGATGGAAAAATGAGCATGACCCTGCAGTGTGCTCTTGCAGCCCAGAAAGCCAACCACATCCTGAGCTGCATCAAAAGGAGTGTGACCAGCAGGTCGAGGGAGGTGATCCTGACCCTCTACTCTGCTCTCAGGAGACCTCACTTGG
>JANRGW010032411.1:0-30668 GCA_024733675.1 Psilopsiagon aymara
ATGGACTTGTATACATTCAGGTTCTTAAGATGGTCTCAAACCAGATCCTCTCCTACAGTGGGCCCAGGGTCTTCAAACTTCTTTTGTTATTGTCATTATTGCAAAGAAATGCTGAAGATTAGTCATGAATGAATCCATTACAGAGATATCTGCTGGAGTAAGCAGAGGACTTTAAGGCATTGTGCGTTGGGAATTGCTTCACTCTTTTTTCATAGGTTATTAATTCTGAACCCTTTGTGCTGTCTGCAGCAATAGACTTTCATATATATGAAAGAAGTTCTCCAAAGTGTAGGCAAACGCTTGATTTTCAAGCGAACAAAAAGGAGTAATACTGCAAAATCTGTGTTGGGAGGAGGGATATAAAAGTACTTAAAGATGCTAGACAGAGAAAGAAACACACAAAGGATTTATAAGGCTGGAGTTAAATAAAACTAAGTAGGATTTAGAAATGTACTTAGAGAAAATAATCCTGCAAAGGAAGGTTCCAACCTCTCTTTCCACCCAAATTCAAAAAGGAACACTATTAAAATGTTCTTGAAGTATTTAGTTTCTTTTAATAACACTCATGATACCTTGGGCAGTCCAATGTGATTCTGTGTGCATTGGCAAAGCATAGTAGCCTTTTGGATACTTAATCTTCATCTAAGTGTGTTTCATATCTATGTGTGATTACCTTCTTTTGCTAAATATTGGAGGTTGATCTACTGTATAACACAGCAATTGGGTTTCAGGTAATAAACCAAAATGATATAAAGGTATCAGGATTCTTGGCTCTTAGTTGACTTGTTGCATTTTCCTCTGAAGTGTGATGTTAATGAGAAATCTCATTGTCAGGACCTTTTTATTGAAGTATTTCTGAAACTTTGTGATTGGTTTTCTTCTAAATCTCCTATATAATCTACATTGCCATACAGTTTACGATGGAAAACTAGTGGGAGCACCCAGAAATAAAATCCAAGATTGAGCCTTTATTTCCCATATTTTTGACATATTCTTGTTCAGATGTCGTGGATGGGAACATAGTCAAGAAGAATAGGGCTCAGCAGCCAGAGTCTAGAGCAAACTAATCTGCCACTGCTACTCTGGCCAGTGGATTCTTTGTGGCTTTAGGCAGAGAGAGCACGTGTTCTTTAAGTCTGAGTTTCCTTTTCTGTAATGTAGAATGATTAGAAGAATTTAATTCCTATCTATCTGACACAAAATTTTTATTTGGTATAGACAGATGAAATGGTATGGAAATAGCCTTAATGAGGATTGTTCAAAATCAGAGCATATCCATCATTCATCATTAAATTGTTTCAATTTTTTTTTTAATTTTTTTCATAATTGAAGGGACCAAAACATTTAAAAGTTGGATTTGTATTCTGAAGAGTATTCTGAATTTCAAGAAAAAAACCTACACCCTTCCCCCCTACCCCATTTCATTATGAGAAATACTCTAAAGGCTTTCCAAAAGTTTTGTCTTTATGCAGAACCACAGTCTGTTTATTTCTTCATGCCAAAGATGAGGTTTGGCATAGGATCGTCCCATACCCTTGCCAAAAGCTCTCCTAAGAGCACACTCAGTTAGTTTATATTACTACTTTTGAAAAAGGAAACATTAAAGGAACCATATTTTTAATACAGTATAAAGGTCTTCTGAAGGCTGAAAATGCCTCCCTCTGGCCCCACCTCAGTGCAAAGAGCTAGGGGAAATGAGGGAAAGGGAGTCCTACAGTCAAAGCACTGCCTCTGTGTGAGGCCTGGGAGCTAGGACAGCTTCATTCTAACCCTCATTGCCCTGCAGGCTCTGTTTTCAAAAGTTGCTTCAAAGTCTGGTTGCCCAAGTCGAGACAACCATGCCTTCATTTTCAGCAAGTCTGGGTACTCTTAACACCTGTTGATTTCACTGTGACTGCTCAAGAGAAGAAGGACCTAGAATGCCTCCTGCCAGTCTTCCAAACTACTGCAAGTGCGTGGAGTACCAAGTGCCTTGGTCTGTCCCTCTCCCTCTGTGACCCTGTGAGCACTACTGCATTGTCTCTGCAGCTTCTATGAAAGGACACAAAGCCAGAGAAAGGCCCTGGTTCTTGTATGCCCAACTTGCCTTTTCTCTTAATGTAGTATAACCTCTAGCTGGTGTCTGGAAGCCCAGACTTTTTCCTGGTACCTTGAATGACACACCAGTCATATTCTCTGACTTTTGAATTAATATGGCATTGCCCTACATGTTGGGCAGAGACTTGATGGATCTGCCTAAACCTGCTGCAGAGAGACTGCTGTTGACCAAACTGTTTCATTTGAATGCAGAGGCTAAATTTTTTTACATTTCTGTAAAGACACTTCAAGTCTGAGGTAATACATTATTTAAACATAGAAGGCTATTTTCATAGACATGCCTGATTCTGTAGCTATATTATGCACAGAGTGAGAAAGCATGTCAGGGGATTGTAAAAGGACTTGTCTATTGTTAAAAAAAAAAAAAAAAGCAGCATGTATGTGTGTCTGTGTATCCATCCATGCATCCATCAATCCATCCATGCATCCATCCATCAGTCCGAGCTCAGATTCTACTTTTAGAAACTGAATACAGATGTTAAAACTGTCACTCAGCTGAATATTTCCCACCTGGAGCTGTCCATCTAGCTTGCTTATTGTCTACAGGCTGCATGGGCCAGGCATAGCCAGCTGTCAGACAGAACTCAACTAAAGCATGGAAGACACTATTTTCGATTTGAGTTCCCCACACTAAAATGACAACCAAAATTTCTGCATTTAATTTGCAAATGTGCTTTGCCTTTTTTGGGGTTTTGTTTTTTTTTAGTGAAATTGCCACATCCAGAATTTCTTATTCACCCACAATGCCTTTTCTTTCTACAAATCAGGCCAACTAATTTCTGTTAGGTGGCTGAATACCTAAGTGTTAGGGATGCATATACAGGATCTGTAAACTAAATTTGAAACCCCAGTCTTGCATGGATGTGATCCTTTTTTCTGTAAGTATATCTGTCTTTGAGATCTGTCAGAGCTGCACCAATGTGGATCAAGTTCCAGTATGGCCTTTAAGACTTGAGTTACAAAATATTCCTACTATAGTATGAAAATGAAACCATGCTGAAAATTCTTGAAGTATTCAAAGGACTAATTTTATAATCTGCAATTGTTCTTAATGCTGGTGTTTCTGGAAGAGAATGAAGGTGGAAAGCTTCAGCAGGTACAGCCTCCTGTCATAACTTCATACTGATACTCAGATGGCAGTTCTTTAGGAACTTCATCCCTTTTTTCTGCTGTAAATAGGTGTCTTTGTTTAGTTAACCTGCTGGAGAATTAGGGAAATCAACATGTTCTGTAGACTCACAGAGTGAGGACTGTTTATTTGTACATTTTGACCTCCCACATATTACAGGCCAAAAAATACTGCTCTGTGACATCTGCATTGAGCCCAGTTCCTTCAGTGTTTGATTAAAGTGTCATCTGTTAATGTAAACTTATGAGCACAATTTCTTTTCTGCTGCTGTTCATTTTGAAAAACTGTGATCCACTGAGCTCTGAATGAATAAAGTCTCATTTCCTATGGCACTGATTCACTGGTTTTCTAACAAGGTACAAGCTCCAGTTGGAGTTTTTCCAGTAGCTAGGAAATTCCTGACGGCTCAATACTAGTGGATTCTCTGAAGCCTAATACGTTACGTTCACACTGAAGCCTTTCATTAATTAGGAGCGCTAATAAGGCCATCCTGTCCACCCATCCAACTATTTTCCTTTTTCATGTTAAGGATTTAATTGTTTTTGAGGTGTCTGCTTTTATCAGCATTGTGTTAGGAATTTAACTATGTTTGGGGTTTCTGCTTTTATCAGATATGGTTAAAATTGGTGATTGTGTCCAGAAAATTATGGAAGGGGTAATATGCGTGTGACCACTCATGCAGGCGAAGCTTGACTGCATATGGTTTGTTTCCCCAAGACATCTGGCACTTATACTGCCAGAAATATCTGAACCCTTGTGGATTTTTATTGTTGTATTCTTACTGTTCATTAGAGAAGGAGACATAAGAGAGTTTCATCAGATGTAAAACAGCATTCCCAGGGGATATCATCAATGACCAAAGGACTCATTTCTTTCTGACATTCTGCCTGTTTATGGGGGTGCTTTGCATCATGGTAGGTCTTTAAAAAATTTATTTAAAATACTGCCCTGCCAGACTGGAAATAAGAGTTAGTAAATAGTTTAATTTTTGTCATATCGTCAAAGCTCTTTGTCATGTCAAGAGCAAATAGGCAGGATGCAAGTAAAATGTTGAGGGTCTGTTTACCTTCACTTCTGTTTGTATTTGCTATATCTGAAGATGCTCCTAGATTTTGTTACAATAATACTTTTCATTTAGAAATTTGGACCTCCTCTGATGTGAGTCCCAAACATTTCCATTTTACTTGCAAAAAATTGATCCCTATGTAATTATAAAATGGTGCCAGGTTTTAACCACTCTACCTTACCTACCCTAGTCTTTTGGAAATGTTTTACTTGCAACAACTTTATATACCAAACATGTTTGTTTAATAAAAATGTTGTTATGATAACTATAAACAACATATTTTTTGCATGACTAATGTTTTCATGAAGTCGGTTTCATTTTCACAGGTCACTGCTTCCTTTCCAGCCTCATAAACAGTTTTCTCAATCATCTTGGGCACTGAGTTGGTGCCTTAGCACTTGGATCTGTGCCCTATGATTTGATCTTCTTTTTAGAGTGTTTTTCTATTTGTCCCTGTCCATGTGCTGTTTTTTCTGACACTTCTTTTTTCTTCTTGTGTCACTTCATGACAGTTTTTTCTTCATGTTGTGCTGTTAAAAGCGATGGGTATACAGAAAATAAGTAGACTTGGTGTGAAAAAAAAAACAACCTAAAAACTGGCAGCTGACCAATAAACTGCCTCGAAAGTATGTAATTTTTCTCATTTCTTGTGTGTGTGTGTTGTTACCTTATAATCTACATTCATGACTTTATCTATAACCTGAGGCATATTTTGTAAATGAGCTTAAGCAGTCTATCAAATTGTAATTATTCATAAATAATCTTATTGTTAATCATGTGCAATACACTAACAGAGTTTGATATAGGAATTATATGAATGAAGTTCACCTGAGGTAACAGAGCTGATTTCTTTTCTAGGCATCCAGCCTGGATCTCAGCTGCAAAGTAACTCTCCACATCTCATTACCAAAATAGCAACCTGCTTAATCCTTTGCTGTGAAGAACAAAGGTTTGATTCAGTCTCTGGAGCAGAAATGGGATTTTAGTAATGCATTGGCAACTACAGTGTTGTTATTTTTGTTAAAAAAGGGAGAAACGTGAATTTGCTGCTATATGTTAGATTAAGAACTGTTATTGTTTTGAGATTAATTGAATTGTGCTTTTTCATGGCACTTGAAAAATCTGTGAAATATCTTGTAATTTAATATTCTGGATGAGTTCAGGAGTTACTTCCTTGAAACTGACTTATTTTTATCTGTTCTGAAAGAATCAGTATCAGTTAAATGGTGTATTGTTTACAGTGCAAGTGGTAGAACTAGGAGGAAAAGTTCTTCTGTTGCTTCTGACTGGAGTGCTGATACTCCTGGGCAAAATACACTTGCTGTCCAGTGGATCAGAGCTGATAACCAAGACACCAGCAAGGTAGCTAGTGCTCAGCCTTTGTGGAGCACTGACTTAGAAGAGATCTGTGCATTAGCTGAGTGTCCAGGCTTGAACATATTACAACTGATGTATGAATTCACATTTTGGAGTATTAGAGCTCTGATGATGTTTTATGGGGTCTTTTCTTTCTTTTGAAAGATTTGCTGTCATGTAGTGTTGGGCTGCAGTGGACTGTGGAATTTGGGATCCCTGTGGAGTAGGCTCTCTATGCCTCTGGCAGCTCATCAGGATAAAGTTGAAATTAGGATTGCAGAGAAGAGCCAGAGGAATTCCACTTGGTGAATTAAATGTTATTGAGCTTGAGGACCTGGAAAAGGGTGAGGGGAGGATCTGGGTGAGCTCCCAAATTGGTATGAATGACTGGCATAGAAGGTACTGCTTAGAGCAAAAATAAATGCAGTGTAACTGATCTGTTGAGACCAGCAAACTGTTTCTGGAAATGACTGGTGTTTGATAATTCTTAGTGATAGGCAAATGCCATACTCCAAAATACGTGTGGTCCATTGTGCAATTCTGTGTGGGTGTGGATCTTTGCAGGTTATTGGCCTATGGCACAAAATGTGTTTGCTTAAGTCTTAGCATGTAGAACTTTGGGTGTTTATCTTCATGTCTGTGTGAAAGGTTCAGGGTTAAGTGAGGGAGAACTATCCCAGAAACTGAGGTCAGCAGAAACATTCTGGATAACTGTTTCCAGGCCTGAGTACTGTCACAGAAAATGAAGGCCAGTAAGATGGCATTTGCAGTGAACCTCAGATTCTCTGCTTTTGTTCCTCATGGTTAGGACAAACCCTGTGTTTGGGCTTCAGGAGATATGACAAAGATATGTCTATTGTTGGAGTATGTAGGCTGAGACTTGTGGCTTGGATGCATGGAATTTTATTAGTAAGTTTGAAGAGATTTCTGAGCATAGTCAAAGGCAATTTTGTCATATTAATTGCTATTTCATCCTGATTGTATATCCCCAGAAGGTTTTAAATTATCAAATTTTGATAAAACAGGAATGTTTCAAGTGCCAGAAGGATATTTGGGCCAAGTCTGTTCTCTGTTATACCATTGTAAAGCTGCGGTAATTGTATTGACTTCTGAGTGACAGTGGTAGTGCTTGGGTAGTACTGGACCTGAAAGAGGAGGGGGGGGGGGGGGTGTGTGCGTGTGTGTGTGTGTGTGTGTGTGTGTGTGTGTGTGTTTGCCTTGGGCAGTGAAACAGCTGACTGAAGAAACAGCTCATGTAGTGCTCCCATTTCCCCTTGATCGTTTCCAGCTGTCCTCTTATCCCTGGCATACAAAATGTAATTAATTAGTTTGAGCTTATGAGAATAAGTGAGAGGCATTCTGTGTTATCCACCTTATAGGGCTGCACATAAACAATGTGCTCCATGAAACATATTGTGATCACAGATGCCAAGTGACTTGTAATTATTAAGCCAGCAGCTGAGTAAAGGGAAAGCTCCTTTGGCAAAATAGTCACAGGCTAGATGTTTTTTTAGACTCTACAATAGGGGAAGATGTGCTTACATGCAGGAGATAAACATATATTGCACCTGGACCACAAATAAAAATGTCACAGATTTCATGCTTTGATCATCACAAGTTTTCAGCACTGATTGAGGCAGGAGAAAGGAAAGAGCTAAATAGAACAGTAAAGAAAGAAGGCAGTCCTGCTATTTCCCCAACCAGTAAGTACATGTTGGTAGGACATTAAGTTTGGGGTGTTTTGTGTTTACATTTCTTGCACGTATTTTATGAGGGATCCTAGATGGCTTCCTCAGAGAATATGAAGAACAAGTAGATATAAAATGTACTTGAAGAGCTTGCACACCTAGGTTTTCCCACCTCTTAGCATATTGTCACAATGCAAGACTGAATGAGTGCTATTTTCATGCTGCTGCAGCATGACCTGATACACCTTCCTGCTCAGGTTCATAGGAAAATATTAGAAATTGACTGAAATAAAGTGGTGCAGAAGAAAACACATTAAAGCAGGCATGGAAAACAGTGTCTTAGCACTATTGCTGGTCCCAAAGAAAGATTTCACAGAATTGGATGGGCTGCTACAGGTTTTGCCTAAAGCAGCTTGGAAATTAAACCCTCAAATTTAAGTGAATATTAGAGACTTAGTTGACAAGGTTATACAAAAGTGGAATATGTGTGGAGGCTGCAGTCATGATGGAAGAGTTTCTGTGCAAAGGAGAAGAACGTGTTGACAGGTTCGTGTTGCCCAACTAGAAGTGTTGTATAAGAGAGGGAACTTTTTCCTGGATATGTGTGGACAGTGAAGGAGAAAACAGAGAAGAAAGCAGAAAATGTGTTTGGAAGGGTGGGGGAACTCTTGCCTTGTATGATTTTTCTCTGTCTTACACTTAACCCCTGATGCAAGTTGAAATGAGAAGGCTACAGATGTTCAAGCAGATAGTTTCCACCTAATTTAATGCATTAATCTGCCTATTCTCTGGGTGGAGATGGCAGAGGAACTTTCTGTTAGGTGTTTTGCTATGATGGGTGGCAAGTAGCCAGAGTTCTAGAAAAGTAACTAAGAGGCATGGTGGAGACATGCACAGAAAGGCTGGGTCTGGAGGTGAAAGGGGACAAAATTCAGAATCAAACCAGTTCTTAGTTCAGATTTGAGCTTTTAACTGCAGAAAGATAGAGCAATAGGATTTGTGTGCATTGTAGATAGTTTAAGTCTATCAGAGCGTCTGATATTTATTTCATATCTAAGGCTGATGCAACTGTAGGAAATCTCGTGTTGGAACATTGCCGTGATCTTAACCATAGGATTTTCAGACTGCAATGCTGCATTTAAATCTCTCATCCACTCAGTAATACTGTGTGAGGTGCTGATTTTCCCTGGGCACCAGTCATCTTACAGAATCTGGAAAATTAAAATAGTG
Organism: Psilopsiagon aymara; assembly: GCA_024733675.1. NCBI lineage: Eukaryota > Metazoa > Chordata > Aves > Psittaciformes > Psittacidae > Psilopsiagon > Psilopsiagon aymara. Next base: position 8,567 of record JANRGW010032411.1, read on the forward strand.
AAAGGAGTTCAGTAGAGTGTGTGTTGGTTTCGTATTTTCATGAGGAGGTGGATTCTGAAGGAACACATCCCTCTGAACAGAAGAGCACTTAGCCTTCTTAGTGGAGCAGGACTCAGTGTGAAGTTGGGAAAGTGTCAATGAGAAAGAGTTTTGATATACAAAGTAAGGAATAATCGTATCAATCCATAAAGCAAAGGAAACTACCATGCTCTGACAGGCTCTTTAAACTAGTGAGCAAGGCCAGCCTTTACTGGACTGTGAGAATATTAAACAAGATTTGTCCTGCATTTCTACTCCTAACTACTTGAGTCACTGAAGGTATGTCTACTCAGGGTTTGGCAGGCAGATACGAACTCACTCTGTCCGTGCTCCAAGCTGGCTGGATGAAAGCTGGCTCTGAATGGGAAGCTGTTTAGCCATCACTAGTATGTGGCTGAGCCTGAGCTAATAAGTCCTGCTGGGAAGCAGAATATATTAGTTTACAGCTTAAGGGCTGCAGTTACATGACTTTAGGATTAGAGGTAGCTTGTATCTGGGCATCTTGGAGCACTTGCAGAGGGAATGCGTCTGTTTGCAAATCTGCCATGGGAGCACACCCTGAATATTTTGGAAGGGTTAGCCAGACATGGTGATCTGGAAAAATGGTGCCTAAAAGGCTCTCCATTCTTTTTGTAAAAAACCTTGACTAAAAATCCAGTGCCAGACTCCAGCTTTAACAAACCATCTGCTTTCAGTGCTTTCTGTCATGTCTGAGGCTTGGTGTATGCTAGTGTTTGAGGGAAAGACTTAAAACTGTATGTTTGGATGGAAACCTAACTGTTCAGGGAGAAGGACTGTACAACCATGACATATGAGAACCTTGCAATAATATCTGCCTGAATTCATTCCCTATAAGCCCGTACACAAACTGCTTGCTCCCTTGTTTGCAATGAATGCAAAGTGCTAATGACAGCTTATTTATCTGGTGTCCTAGACTCCTAGTTTTCTTAGGTACTCTTGAAGATGTTCTCTTCAAATTACTTTCTGCAATTCATTTCCGTGCCTCTGATTTTCAGAAAAAAAACCTGTCTAAATAAAATTCATAGGCATTTAAACAATTATTCTGTCCTTAGCCTCAGGAGTCCATTAGTTGCTATGCTCTTGAAACAGATTAAAACAAAGCATTTTGCAGGATATGAAAGTATTCCTACTTGTGGCAGTGGATCACTGCAGTCATTATATTAATACCAACTATTATCATCCAGGATGCTCATCTGGTTTTACTGAGCTTTGTTAACGAAATGGAAATGTATGATTAAAGTCATCCTGTCTGTCCCTCTAAAGTTGTGCCTGTGAATGAGTCACTGTTTTAGAAATGGGTGTTGCCAGACACTGATATTGAATATGGCTCCAGCCGTCAGAGCTCTAGGTCCAGCACTGCATTCTTGGAGTTCAGACTGGAACACTGAAATTCCCGTTGAAATCTGTGGGAATTCTGCATGGCCAAAGCTCAGCTACCTTTATGGCTGGCTGTGGCAGCTTGGAGAGCCTTGTAGCTCTATGCAGGATGCATGTAATAGCTTGGGGACTCAATATGAATTTCATGCATCTCTTCACTTAGTCACTTGAAACCCAAGATGGAATTGAGGATACCACATTCCACTTAAGCTTTGTTTGTTTGAGGTCAGTTAAATGCCTTCTGCTGTCTCTGGACGTGACACCTTGTGCTCCACTGGCAAAGTTGCAGCTGTGGTTTCTGTGCTCAGTGGGTACAAGAATTATTTGTAAAGAGCAAGCCCCAATGTGTCAGTTGGCTTGCCTGCCCTGCATGCTGCAGTGGCCCTGGCTGGCTGCATGAAGGCTGAAAATATGCTTTAACCTTTTGGCAGATATATAGCTGTTCGCATGCCCCAAAGTAAATAGCTCCCAAACATCTTTGGGTGGAGCTGCTCACTAAAAGCTGTGTCCTGTGGGCAAGGTTGACCCAATATTTAACTTAGCTTGTTTGCTTTATATATGAGATAGGGCTTGAATAGTCCTGGTCTTGAGGAATTTCACATCTGGATTCAAACACTTCATGGCTACTGTCCCCTAATCTGTGCCATGGGCTGTTCCCAAGTCCTAGTTCTGTACTTTTCCAAGCTTTGTGTTTCATATTGTCCCCTCAGGGGCATTTGTAAAAGTGGGAGGGCCAGATTGGTATTTGTAAGAAAGGGAAGTATCATCACTGACGTCAATGCAGCTCTGCCACTTCACATTTGCAAAGGATCAGGCCTGTCTACCAGTGTCGCAGTCTGCTGGGGAGGAAGAGAGGCAGCCTGAGAAGTGCTGGGTTTGCGCTTCACCGAGTGATAAACAGAGAGTCTGAGCGCAGTAGCCAGACATGTTATAAAACAGGCTGTTGGAGAGACAGCTCTGTGTGTAGGCTTGAGTCTTGATTTACTCCTGGTCACTGTCCTGATATTTTATGGCTCTAAGACAATAAGAAAAACCCCACACTACCATGTGGACTTCTAGGGAGTATAATTGGCTAGACCCCTTGTGATGGCTTGTGGGTGGTCTCATGTGACATAGGTGGCCAGTTGTGGGCAGAGCTGCTTTTTGTGCATTTGGGTAAGGCTGTAGTAGAAAATCCAAGGTTGGTTGCTCTGTGTTGCCAAATGTATATGGCTACACATAGGTTTGAGGTCATTTAGAGTTTCCAAATCCTTTACCCATCTCAAGATGTTTTAACCATTTTTGAAAGCATGAATTTAAGGGAATAATCCTGAATTGAAAGGAAGAGAGACTGAAAACTCAGAGTAAAGCAGATTCACTATTGCTGTTCTCAGAACTCTGCCTGTTTGGTGCATTTCTTCTCCTGTGCTTCTGAACAGTCTCCAGAAATCAGCAATTGGGAACGCATAAGAAGTAATTGACTTTGCCAGGTAAATGGGAACAATAGTGGTGTGGGAAGGAATGAATCACTGCCATTAACAAGACTAGGGTTGCTCTCCTCATCAACACAATGCAGTGTCTATTCTCAAATGTCAAGGCTAATAACTCACCATTTACAAATTAGATTTAACCCCCTCCCACACAAACCCACATCGTCCTTGCTAGCATTCAAGCTTAGGTCATAGCTGCCTTTCTCAGAGGGCCACCAATAAAACCTTCAAAATATATCTCCTCCAGACAGTCTGGCTGCTTTCAAGATCGAATACTCCTCCCCTTTTCTCTTTGAGTTTGTTTTAGTTACAGCTACATCACTGAAAAATGTGGAAATGCCTTTGAAAGCCCATCTAAAGCCCTAATTATCCTTAATGTACGAGGACCATTATTGTCTACAGATAAAATGAATAATACAAGAAAGTAAGAAATATTCCAAAGTTTTGGTTACCTTAATAAATTCGTAAACATGAAGGAACTCACTGATCTTCATCCAATGCAACCAGAAATTACTAATGCAGGTGGGAGTATCAAAAGCTTGAGTGTTTCAGCTGGCATCTTACAACATCTTCTGTTGAGATGGTGCTTTTCATCCACTGATGGATTGTGACTACAGCTGCCTATAACAAGGATGCCTGTTTCCTGGATAACCATCATGTAGGTGTAGAACATGAGATGCTGCTAATTTCAGAGGCTCATCAGGATATTAATAGCCTGCTTACTTTGAAAGTAATGGGCTTGTTTGAACTCCTGGTCCTGAAACACAGGAAACATTCAGGATATGTTTTTCAATGAGGATGGCTTTTAAAGTGAAGTTGAGACAGGTCACTGGAAAAAAAGATGCAGAAAGAAATTTGTGACTGATTAGTAAACTCCACTTACCAGATTCTGCTTGCTCAGTTCAACATAAGCAGTTTTTTATTAATTAATAAATCATTCTGTCTTTCTCTGCAGATTGAGAATTCTTCAAAGTGGCTTACATGCAGTTCTTAGTACAGCTGCTTTCTGGGGGTGTGTGCACTGTGTGGGGGATCTATCAGCAGCCTGGCTACCTCTGCGTGATCTTGGGTAAGGCCTGGATAAAAATCAAAGGCCAGATTGTTCTGTTTTACCAAATGTGTTGCCTGGGGCCTGCTAATTAATAGAATGTCTAGGAATGTCATACATCTATTGAAAAAAAAAGTGTCACTTGAAAATTGCTATTGTTTTAATTGAATGTTGTCATTTTCACATAGTGACCGATATCTCAGCCTACCAGTCTTTTGAAAGAGCAAACTGGAACATGGGAAAACAGGCCACTCATAGGCAAACACTGTCTGTTTTTAAGTTAGTTTTTAACGTAGGTCCCACAGAGCCATAAATGCTCCCACATGTTGACTGGGGGCCTTATCCTGAAATCCGAACTTGTGTTTCTTATGAGTTATTCCATCATAAGTCAATGCTGGAGGCTGACTGTAAACAGGGGTTGCAGAATTGGTCTGATTTTGACTTAGCAATAGAGCATAACTCTGTGAACATTTGCTGGAGATATGGCAGTTAGTAACATGGGCAGACCAGCTGAAACTCCGAGATTTCATGGTGGTAGGCATGCAGGATTGTCTACCAGTAAGTGTTTGCAGAATAGGGTGGTAGGTGGTCCTACTTTATTTGCTGTTTTAGAGAAGTCTGGTACTTGTTATGGAGTGAGTTAGTTCCTCTGGGAAAGGTGGGTGTAACTTGTCAGGACATGAAGGATAACTAACCTCAGACATTTGGGAAGTTGTGTGTGTGTTTTGATGCATATGATTTTGTTATGTAAAATAGTGAGGCTCACCCCCTTCTCTGCCTGATCGTGCCCTCTTGTGGGTTTCTGCACAGTTCTTTTGAAGGAGAAGGGTAGCTCATATGATGAGGTGAGAAAGAAGATGAATGGAAATAGAAACCAGGAGGAATCAGAGCTTCAGCTGAATAGTTACAAGGGCTTCTAGCATTCAAAATTTTTTGGTCCCATGTCACTGGGCCTATAGGGGAAAAATGAATGTTATCTAAAGGTTGCATCTTGATTTTTGCAGAACAATTTGGCCACAATGTAATTGTGCATGATGAGAGACATTTTGTGTGATATCCCACTATATGTACTCCTCAGATGCATCCCCATGCTATTGGAAGAAGATAAAATCATTCTTTTTCTTCTCTTGGCAGCTGGTCTTCATATGGTTTATTTCTATCAATGTGTTACACAAAGGTGTGTGCTTTGGGCCTTGGCTATAATTTTGAAGGCTTCTTATGTTGAAAACTCCCTCAGTTGACAAATGGGTCATTCCGTGGGAATCCAGGAAAGATGACGGTATTTTGCAGGTGGAAGGAAGCAATGGAGAATGAGGGGAGTATATTTTTGCTGTCAAATACAGTAGTAGTATCCCTGAAACACTGTGTATACTTAAAAATATGAAAAATGTGAAATAATAAAAAAAAAGTGAAATACTCGAGTATGGTATGCTGGTCTTGGCTTTTATGAGAATTCTGGAAGAGTTTTGTGCATTGCAGTCTGATTGACAAAGAGATTTTCTGTCCTTGCATGACCTTCTTTTAATTAAAAAAAAAAAAAGAAAAATTCAATAAAAGTTCAGCCACACAACAAAGGATGAATTTAAAGACTGCACACCATGTGACAGTGGTAAAACTTTCATAATAGCCGTCATATTTGTTGGTTTAAAAATCAACTTCATTGTCATAGTTAATAGTTTGCAGCTGCTGCAGAACACAGGCAAATTGCTATGTATGTGTCAGTCTTAAATGCAAGTAAGATCCACTGAGTAGGACGACTTGGTTAGTTTTTGCTATCTATTGGTAGTATTGCTGATCATCATCTCTATGTGATGAGAGGAATTCATTGCCACATTTCAGCACTGCTGCGCTATGTAATCTTGCAAGTAAAATAAATTTGTTTTCAGTGGCCTGCCAAAATATACTCCATGACATCCCATTAAAAAGGCTTCTAGGGTTGTGTATAAGTAGGTGCAGTCCCCCTATGAGTCTGTGGATATCATCAGCGTTGATTGAACTGAGGAAGATAAGTTACACGAAAAGTGTTAAAGAATCAAAATATATCACCTAATGTGAAACTGTGAAGTGAAAGAAGCCTTTTTGGAAGATCAACAGGTGAGTTCTCTGCCAAGTTATAATTTAGGAATGGTGTTTTTAATTTGCATCAAGTTCATGTCAGATGGAAATGGGAAGTAGATGGAACAATTCCTCTCCAGCATGCTGGTGATGTGCAAAAGCTGTATCAAGTCAGAATGGTCCAGTGGTCAAACCTAAGCAGCAGGTTGAGGGCAAACAGAACAGTATGTGAAGTGCCTGCTGGTTATTATGGACTAGCCCATTCAGGAGAGCCTCTCTAAGGTACTGGGAACTCTGGCAGCCACAGAGAATTATGTCTAAAGGGGTGTGTTGTGCCTTTAGGCTGAGAAAATACAGTGCTTTTTGGATTTAGGGAGTTTCTACTTTTCCCTCTCCATACTGTATCTGCTGCTAGAGGACAACTGAACTTAAACTGTGGACCTAAAACTGCAGAGTAAAATGCAAGGGGTGTCCGTTTTGAGCAATTTCAGAAGAACTGTGGTTATTTAAAGCAGAACATCCTTCAGTGTTTTAGGCACCTGTCTTTCTGAAGAAGTCAGTTCAATGACTGCAGGTCAGGCTGAACTCCACATCATGACTGAGGAGCAGTTTTTCCTTCAAGAAAGCAAACAGTAGAGGAGCAAGGAGGTTTAATAACTGAGCTTACAGGAAGACAGTGATTTTAATGCTGAAGTCAAAGACTCAGAACCCAAAGAGTGGGAAAAATTTCCCAGGGAAAAGACACTGGATTGCTGTCAGTGCTACTTCACTTATTTGAGTGAGGTTTCTGATGTGTTTCCTGACCTGACCCTCAGGTCTCATTTGCAATTCAGAGAACTTCAGTTTGGCATTTCTGTGAGCATTGTGTAATTGCAGTGATTTCAACTGTTGTTATCCCTTCAAGCTTGGTTAATTTGGCAATGCGCTAGCTTGTTTTATTCACATAGAGACCATCACTAACACTGAAGTCTAAAGTAAATACACAGGATCTCTAGTTAATCTGTGCTTTCTTTTTTCCCTGGCCTTCTGTCTTCCCTGGTTTTTGGCAGTTGCTTTGTTTAACAAATGAGTGGAAGTGTATACCAGAAGATGAGTGGAACCTTCGAAACACTCTGTTCAGCTTGTAGAGGGCTCTAGGAGAATGGCTTCCTGGAGCCTGGAAATTCTTTAAGAATAGGCACCTGCCCCTATTTCTTAACAGTGTTCGCCATCCTCTTGATGGATTTTCGTAGTCCTGAGGAGGGAGGGACATCTGGACTGAGCTCAGGTAATTTGTCAGCCAGTTCACAATTAGATCAAATGTCCTTTCCTCTGCAAGAGGGAAGAGGAAAGTGAGATATATTCCTCCTGTTAGAAAAGGTAGGACAGATGTCTGGAAGATAACAGTTGAAGATATATTTGAACTACATACTTTTGTAATAAAGCTGCCTGTATCTTTTTGCCTCATGGAATAGAGCATCTTGCAGGTTTTTGACCAATAGTTCCTTGTCTCTGACATCCTTGACTGTTCCCTGAAGACTGTTGACAACCAGCCATGTTGGTTTCATTTTCTGGAAGACATTCTTTTCTGAGGGAGACTTCTTCATCTACATCTGCATGTTACGAGAGCAGTAGGCCTCTGTATTATAGGAAGAGGGTGGACTTTAAGTAAATGTCTGTGCGTCTGAAACATGGAAGTCTGCTTTTACGGTAGTTCCTGAGTGTCCTTCTGTGATCTGTAGATATGCAGTCAATATAGTCAATGGACTGTAAGTAGCAGCTTTACTTATCTTAAAGCAGGTGTGTAAAATGTCAGATGGACTCTGACCATCACACTGCCTGTATCTATTGGCTAGTCAAGACTGAGATGAGATGAATGTCCCCAGATTCTTTGTCTTCTCACAGTGTTGGAGCAGTTTACAGAGGTGGTGGTTTGTATTTCATCTTCCCTCTCAGGTTGCCTTCCTTCTCCTAAATATTGACAAGATTTTTCTAGGCAAGCATGAAATAAGTCTTTGAATATAAATCTTGATTTTTCTCGTCGTAGCTTGCCTTGGTTCACCACATAATCTACTGACATTTTGGAACTCCAGGAGAGCACCGAAATATTTCCACCAGCAAAGGTCTCTTGGAATTGTTGAAATAAAGCTGGAACAGCCCTGATTCTTGCACTTTCTTTTTTTAAGGCATTTTCCCTCCTATCTGATTTCCAAAGTGGAGCCCAATTTTCATTTCACATTGTCCCATCCCTGTGGCATTTTTGACATTAGCCAGAAATTAGAAGCCTTGAGTTGGAAAGGTGTCATTAAAACATGACTAGATATACTTGGAAGAAAGGTTTATTATTTGGCTGAGAGCTTCTAATTACCAAGCAATTATGACCAGACATAATTTTTCACTGTCTAACACTGTCTCTTGGGTTTAATATCTGACTGAAAACAAAAGGCAGAACATTTTTGAGGAGTTCAAAAAGGGTGAACAGATGTATAAAGATTTCCTCAGGGTATCCTTTGCTACCTTGGACTTCAAGGCCAGGAGTTTGGCTATCATTGCCTCCTGTAGTGGGTTAAGCCCAGCCTTAACTCAGAAAACCACGCAGTCTCTCTCTCACTCCCCTCTCTTCTTCTCCCCTGCTCCTGGAGGGATGGAGAGGAGAATTTTAAGAATGTAACTCTCAAGGGTTGAGATAAGAACAGTCTAGTAATGAAGGTATAACACAAACCACTGCTGCTTCCACCAACAATAATAATGACAAGGGAAATATCAGGGGAAGAGAATACAACTGCTCACTACCCGCCGACCGATACCCAGCCTGACTAAGCTGGCTAACTGCCCCAGTTTATATACTGGGCATGATGTGCTGTGATATAGAATACCTCTTTGGTCAGTTTGGGTCAGGTGTCCTGTCTCTGCTTCCTCCCGGCTTCCTCTCCTCCTTCGCAGAACATGAGACTCAGGAAGTCCTTGGTCAGACTAAACATTACTGAGCAGCAACTGAAAACATCGGTGTTATCAGCGCTGTTCCCAGGCTGAAAGTCAAGAAACCAGCGCAGCACCAGCTGCTAAGAAGGAGAAAAATGACTGCTACTGCTGAACCCAGGACACCTCGTTAGAAAGCATTCTTGGATCCAGTAGTCTGATCTATCTTTTCTCTCCTAGATTCTCAAATAATCTAATCATAAAAGTAGTTTGGGAAATATGTTTTGTGTCTGTAACTCCTGTGATCTCTGAATGCTTCAGGAGTCAAAACTCCACAATGATTTGCCACAGCTGAGGGCTGTGTGTTTGAATCAAAAATCCTTTTGCACACAAATTAGAGGGCAACCAGTGCAAAACAATGTGGTTATAATGCATTAACTGAGCAGGAAGCATGGAGATCAGTCTCTGCTGTGTCAGGAAACAATTTGTCTGTGGAAATGGCATGGCACAGTGCTTGGGAAGATAATGCTTGCAGCAATGTTCAGTAGGCTAGCTGCTTAAAAAGGTCCTACAGGGGCACTGTCAGTGAATCAATGGGCCTGATTTATCACTGTGTATTTTAATTCTACTCTAGGGTGACTCCGTTCAAGTCGGTGAGTTTACCCTAGTAAGGAATCTTATTGTGTGGTTCTTAAAAGTAACGCAATTTGAAAACAGGATTTCCTGTTGGGATGGTACAACATAGGCTGTCACACCAGTAGACTGAGAATAAACAGAGAAGAAAGCCTGCATGAGAATGCTGTGAACGTGAGTGTAAACGAGGGAGGGAGTAAACTCTTGCATCCAAACAAAAGGGTTGGCATTTGCGTGTAACAACATGCAGGTGTTTTGCCAGCATGAAAACCAGAATTGAGAACTGGAAATCTACATCTCCATGTTTGTCTTTCAGCAGGCTTCCAGGCATGCACATTTTCATTCAAAACCACTACCAAGCTGTTTACAATAGATCTGTGCCAACTGCACTGTTTCATGTATCCATTTAAGCCAAATCATTGTGACCTGATGTGGCTCAGTTTTTTAAAAGGGTGCTCCTTCAGAATTTTAATTTTTTTTTTTTTCAGTTCAAAATAAAACACTGAGGGAAGTATTGGAATGGATCTGAAAACAGTGCAGCATTCTCATGCTGGGGCAAGAGTGCCATTCAGGCAAACACTTGAAGAAAATCTGTCTTGGGTGTGTTTTTCAAAATTAATCTGAAATGTTAGTTGGAAAAATACCAGGAATCTTAGATGTAAGTGAACTAATTCACATGTTCTGATTTTGCCTATGTATGTAGTATTGGGAAGTGCAGTAATAGAGCCTCTATGCTCTGTTTGTGAAATCTTAGTTTGCTTTTTGTTATCTGCATGTACATTTAAGAGTGTATATGAAGTCTGGTTTTTAATCTCTCTTTTTTCTTTCCCCCTCCATCTTTCTCCATATTTCTCTTCATGTAAGTCTTATGCTGAATTTGAAACCTGTTAGAAATATGGAAAACAATTAAGTAAAAAAGATCCTTTTTTGGTCAAATATGCTGCTATTTGTCTTGGATTATAGAATAACCCTTATTTATATATTCAGCTGTTTAGATATGTTCTTTTGCATAGATAATATGTGATTATGTTTAATTGCTTGGGTTTTTTTTTTCTCAAATACTACTGAACAAGTCAATAGTAAAATTTTCTAAATTTCTTCAAATTGAGGTCAAATGCTTTGAGGTTCATAAATCCTCTCGGTCTGTGTAAGTTATTTGAATACTGGGTTGAAATTTGTCATCATCTACAGTTGATGTCAAATCTACATCTACAACATCATTCAGCACCTCCACCTGGTTTTAGCTTCATCTGAGATTGAGCTGAATATTTTGGCATTGCTAGAATTCGTAATCAGCAGTTGATCTTACATGCAATATCACTTACTAGTGGTGCTGGGTTCATTTGTTTTTCAGATGTTCCCACTTCAACAGATACAAATAAAAATGGCTGTTATTGTCATGTGCCAGGCTGAGAGGTTGTGTTTTTTTTTAAATACTGTAGTTGATGTGAGACTTCCTTCTGGTGAAATTGGATTCAATAGCATAATTGATGAAATAAGCAGGAGAAGATTACCTGAAATGACCTTTCAGCCTGAATTTGAACAGGAAAAAGATTTTTTCTGAATGTACTTCCAGATAGTATCTACATTTCTTAGAAACTTACAGGGCTTTTTGTGGAAAACCCCCGAACTATTTTTATGTGGCTTTGGCCAAAAATGCTTGGTTTTCTCTTACCAAATTTCAAAAAGGTTGAATAGTTGGCTTTTCTGAAGGAAAGGCAATACTTTCCGTAAAGAAAAATCCTCATTTTCTTTCTAGCACTACTTTTTTTTTTCCACATTTCTGACAAGCAAAAGAGTATGAAAGTACCTGGAAGTATGCAACAGCTGTTGGATCATGAAATTTTAAAGTAAAAATAAAATTTACTGTCTTTGAGATTTTGCCTGCTGCAGCACCAGTCAGTATTAGTATATTAGGCTCCCACTTTCACTTAAATGCAAGTGCAGATGAATATTTCTGCTACTGAATCATTGCAAATACCATTATGGCTTATTGTCATTGGTATCAGTTACAGAGGAATAGAAGCTGTGATTGCCTAAACAGTCTGTACTATTGCCAAAAGGGGTCAGCTGCCCTTTTCATACACCTTGCTTGTGGTTGCTAGGGTGTTCATGTTGGTGCAGAAGTTGTCAAATAAGGAAACTTTGGCAACTGAAAATTAATAATGAGAGAAAAGGAAAGTTAATGTGGGCATGAGGGAGTTGCATGAACAGGTAACAGAAACCATGTGTTTTGTTTGAAGCATGAATTTATATTGCTTTGAAATCCAAGTGCAGTGATGTTATGTGCTTGAGATTACGCAGTCCTCGTGCCACAGTGAATTATGGATGTTCAGTTGTATAGGGGAGTTTTGTTAGAAAACATGGTTTGGACTACCACTGCTGTATAGTGTTTTTATGGGATATTTCTGTAGGTTAGCATTAAATAACAGCCCTAATCATGAATCTTACTCCTGTGTGAAAGATGTTATAAAGCTGAGAGTACAGATGTGTACACTCTATCTAGATTTCTGCCTTCTAATGTCTTTCAGTTCTGCCTGGACTTTTTCTGCAAGTCTGTGCTGCCCTTAGACAGACAGAGGGTTGCTCAGGTGCTTTTTTTCCTGCTTTTCTCTCAGTAGTTTGTGGGGATACTTTTACAGAACCTGAAACTGCTTTGCAAAAGGTTAGAATACAATATTGTTGCTATTCTGACTATTCCTTATTTAAACGAAGGGATTGAATCCCCTTACTTCCCTAAATCAGGGTTGGAGCCTGTAGTTATGACTGAAATGAAGTCTTAAATGCAGGGATTAGGTAGTTAAAATGTGGGTTTAGAAAATACCCATTTTTGCCATCAGATAATTTTGTGATATTTCTGTAAAGAAGGCTCTTCAAAAAAACCTGGAAGGAATTCAGCCATGAGGAATTCTAGCAGTGAGAATTTGAGATGTTTGGGAAATCAGGAGCAAACTGAAACTGAGGTCTTATAAGTGGTGGTATTTTTTTTTTTTTTTCTGGTGCCAAAAGGCAAGCCAAGTTATTTTGTCCTGAATAATCTGTAGATTTAATCTCTCTTGAAGTGCCAAGGGGTTCTCTGACAGAGTTTTGGAATCTGTGGCTCTACTCGGTGCTGCATTTTGCAGCTTCATAGCAAAACTCTGAAGCTGATTTCTGCAATGGATAAAGTGGAGTTTCAGTATATATTTGATCTCTTTTAATAAGTAGAAACCTTAGCCATTCTGAAAACAAAGACTCAGCCCAGTGTGACTATTTCTAAAAAAAAAATAAATTTTATTGGATTGTGGAAGTAGTGTATCTTGTATCTTCTTCACTTATAAGACATAAGGCCTTAATTTCAGAGCTAAGAATAAGAAAGATGACAAAGAATAAGACTGGATTGGAAACTATGCAGCCTGTGCCTAACTCCAGTGAAAATAGTTACGGTTGAGCCATTTTGATGAAAGGATTTACAGCCAGTGATCTAGAATTCAATAAATATGTGTATTGAAACATGTGGAGACAATGATTACCTGAGGAATACTTGAGAACAATATTTTAAGCTGCATAATTTTTTCATTTACCGTGAAAATATATACTATTGTATAGATTTCTTTCCTCTTTCCCACAGTCTAAGAAATGTTAAGGCCAGAAACAGCTAACTTGCAATTGGAGACTGAACATCATGGCATGTCTGTCTTCCAAATCCAGCTATTCTTCAACACATCTGCCAGTAGTGGACATTGACCTTCTCTTTCCTGCTGTGGACAGGCGTCATTCAGTTCAGGAAATATCAGGGGTATGACACAGAGTTGGATTAGCTCAGCAACAGTGACCCTACAAGACACGGCCTGAAAATCTGACCGCGCTGTTAGTCAGGATATCTATTTGAACATTTCCATCGCGTACAGTCTTCAGTGTCGTTAGCAAGGTTAGTGACAATTTAATCTTTGCACTTTTCTCTTACCTATTCATGGGAGTAACAGTAGGAAAAGCTGATGGGCATGTATATAGCAGGTATTTTGAACTATTGATGTCCTTGAGGTATTTAAGTAAATGAAGGTAGAGCAAAATTTTGCATAGAGAGGAAATGCCTTTTGCTAGAAGAAATGTTAAAACTGTAAAGAAACTCTTGTGTAATGACAACTTGTCACTTTTTTCCAGCTTTTACATTAGTTGCACCAGTAATGCCTGAAATAATGTAAATTCACTGTTTTCTTTTTTTGTAATTATTAGTGATTTATTAAGTTTAAACACAGAACAAAATGTAATTTAACTATCTGCATTGTGTGGATGTTGCATTATGGGACTGTCATGAGGAATATGGTCTTCTGGAATCTGATACTGTGTTTTACTTTGTGTATCTGTCAGAGAAAATATTTGGAATAAACAGCAAGAGTTTGGTGACTGTGATATTTTACTAAGAGTGTATATACTTGAATGTGTATTCAGGTGAGAATGAAACAGATGGATACTGTGACGTATGTATTAAGTACCCTTATTTTGGGAACTACCTGAAGTTATGTGTCTGACCCCATCACTACTATGTGCTGTCATAGAAATCCTGGTTCACTGAAGTGTTAAGTTCACTGCTATTCAGGAAACTGTTTCTTTGAATTCCATTTTCTCTGTTTTTAATAAATCTTGGTTTTGGCTAGGTCACTCTTGCCTAGGTAATTTTACAAAAATGTCTGTAGAATGCCGAGAAGCTCATCAGCTTTATGAAGAAGACCCTTAAGAGTTTCCAGAATTTGAAAGTTCCTCTCAGTGCCAATCATTAGACAGGAAGGACATTATTCTTAATGTTTTAGTAAATTTTGCCTGCCATCAGGCTACAGTGAACAAATAAAAAAATGCAGAAGCCTACAGACTAAGAGAAGGCTGAAATCTGGTGTCAGTAGATGGCAACATAATATAAAACAAGATGAAAAATGTCTAACTTATGCTTGGCTGAGCACCGATAAACTCTTGTGGTGCATGGGGAATGGCATCCCTTGATCTTTGTGTCAGAAGGACCATTAGGCACAAATGGAGGTATGCGGTTTGCTGATAATGACTGTGTAGGAGAAATCTTCAGAGAATTTGTTAGGATGCATCCATGGCTGCCTGGCTGGAACAAACAGAGCTTCTTGGAAGGGCAGCTCTTCATCTGCAGTAAGATAACTAGCCTGTGAAAAAGCTGTCAGAAATGGTGGACTCCTTTGTTGCAGGTGGCATTCCAAAAATGGCAATAACTGGGTGCCTAAGTAGCTAAGACAGAAACTAATGCCTTCAGAAAATGAATGTAAAAGCATTCTTACTCCTGTTCAAGTAAAAGATAGTATGTCTTATTTTCTGTCTGTTAAAAAAAATCTCTGAATAAATACAGCTGTTGACTATCTTGAAGTGGAAACTAAATGTCCTCTTTATGTTTTGTTATTGACAGTTTCATAGTATTTCAGCCTCACTGCATAGTAGGTGCATGGTAGCACTTACCCCTAAGCCAGATTGCATAGTGTGCTGGAAGATAAAGTCAAATTCAGAGAAAGTGCCTGTTCTAGTGGCTACTTCTTAGCCTTTAAACAGACGTTCATATGGAGTAGAATGCACACCATAATTTCTGACATGTCTTTCAATAGTAAAACTTAACACCAAATTACTAACTTTATTAACACTTTCATTTCTGTGTACCCTGACCCTGATAGGACCAGATAGGGATTAGGAAGTGTTGTAAGGTGATGGGTATATACGACATATAAGCAACCTGATATGCATGTGCAATATGATTTATGAGAGCTGAACAATATGTGTGCATGTCACATATAAGGAGAATCACACTTCTTAAAACATAGAAAGCCTGAAGTTACTCTCAGTCCTTTCTTCTATGTATCTGCTTGAACTTAGTCACTCAATGAATTTTAATGCAAATTCAATAAAGAAAAGATTATTTGCACTTGTTAGAAAGTTTTGGCCTCTTCTATCCAACTTTGCCATTAGGTTTTTATGGAAAATTAATTTTTCACTTTATTTGCTGAACTAAAAAATAAAAAATATTTCAGATAGACTCAAAATGAATTTCTTTTTTATCCCACTGTAATGAGAAATCCACATGCAATTAAATAAAATAAAATCTTTCTACTTAAATTAAATTTTATACACCAAAATACTTACTTCCATGTAATTTGTGGGGTTTTATCCTCTCTTTAGTGAGTTACTAAATTTATTTTGAAATGAAGAAACAATCCATTTTATTGAAAAAAAAAAATACTCAGACAAAACATTTAAATATTTTCAAGGCTACATTTTCCAGAAAATAATCTGATGTGTGGTTTTTTAGGTAGATTTAAAGGTGATTCCTTTAACTGTCCTGGTTGTTTTCTGATGCCTGTTTATCACCCTATATTTTGTCAAGTTTTTGGAGAATTGTGATGCATATATTTTGTGCTCCTGAAATATAAATATGGATAGAGATGTGTGAAGCCCCTTCTTTATCTATGATTGGTGTAGGCTGCTGGCTTGGCTTGGGCTTGTTTTAATCTTGAAAAGCTTTAGTTTCCACAGGGTAAATGAACCTTCAGGCTTGTTTTTCTGGGCTTGGACAGGAATCAGACCAACACCATGTTATCTTGTCCTCCATCTCCACTATATATCAGGTGTCCATTTTCATTAGTTGACTTTTGGAAGGGAGAAATGCTTAAGGGGATTAGAGAAGACTGAAGAAGAGGAATTTGAAGCATCTGTTGAATAAGAAAGGTTGGCTGAAGAGAGAGGGTTTGGAGCTTGTGTTTATGGACAACTGCTTAGCAGATTTTATTTAAATGAGCTGGGGTTCATAAACCTGTATAGCCTGGAATGCAGGCCCATTTGAAAGGGTCTGAATTTTAGTGCAAATGTTTTACCCAAGTGTTAAGATAACCCTTTTTATTTTTAAAATAAAATGGTCTAATTTGCATTCACAAACCCACTTAAAACTGCATATGGACTCAAGCTGAAAAATAGAGTGTGTGAAGCCTTTGTAAGTTCAGGAAGGTTCGGATCCAAACCTTCTACTGTTCTGGCTTTTGTTTGCTTTTAAATTCTTCTTAGGTTCTTTAGTATGTCTTGTGTAAATCTAAGATGGTGGGAACAGATGATCACAAGGTATTTCCAATAGTTTGGGTGATTATTGATGAGAACTTAATAATCTCTTAACTTAAGTCTTGACTGCTAACTCAGTGTGTATAGATGTCTAATGGCTTTCTTGTTAGAATACACCACCATCTAGGACAAGTTCGATCCTATTAAATTTTCCAGTGTCCAACCAAAACATAGAATCATAGAATAGTTAGGGTTGGAAAGTACCTTAAGATCATCTAGTTACAAACCCCCTGCCATGGACAGGAACACCTCCCACTAAACCATGCCACCCAAGGATATGTCCAGGCCAGCCTTGAACTCTATCAGGGATGGTGCATTCATAGCTTCCCTGGGCAACCCATTCAAGTGCCTCACCACCCTTACAGAAAAGAATTTCTTCCTCATATCCAATCTAAACTTCCCCTGTTTAAGTTTGAACCCATTACCCCTTGTCCTATCATTACAGTCCCTAATGAAGACTCCCTCCCCAGCATCCCGATAGGCCCCCTTCAGATACTGGGAGGCTGCTATGAGGTCTCCACGCAGCCTTCTCTTCTCCAGGCTGAACAGTCCCAACTTTCTCATCCTATCATCATATGGGAGGTGCTCCAGTCCCATGATCATCCTCGTGGCCCTCCTCTGGACTTGTTCCAACAGTTCCATGTCTGCTTGAATCATTTCACAGTGAGCCTCATCTATTCTCATCCCCAATGTGATGACTATCAGTGAAGCTGCCTCAACAGTTCCGCCTACTATTTTTGGACGGGGTTGAAAGATTATTATTGTTATAAACATGTAATGGCATTCAAAATACAACTCTTCATGCCATAGGATTGGTAATCTTCTGATTTCTGCCTTTCTGTATTGGAGCAGTAACTAAAATTTGATCCAGTAGCCAGAAAGACTGTAATTTATGGAGTAACACCCACAAATTTGTTTTGATTTCAGTATCCCTCATTTGACAAGTGTTTACCTAGACAGTGTGTAGTCAGAATGCATTGCCATTTTCTGCAACCCCAAATATTTGATGTGTCAAAATTCCTGTTAAAATAGATAAACAAAATCTGAAATTTCCAGATGGACAACAGTACTGCAAGCAATCTATCCATGACTGCAGTTTGAAAATGCTTTAAATCACTTGGTACGATACAAGCACATGTATCAAAATATTAGGACTTGTATCACAACAGACTTGCTGTAATCATTAAGAGATGCTTAGTGTCTAGTCAGATAGGCTATGTATTTTGATTTTGGTGGATCTGATGTTATATTGTCCTCCACATTGTCTTAGCTGTTCTGCCACATGAAAAAAGTACAGAGTGTTTCCTGATGAGCCCAACACAGGCAGACAGACCAAAATTGTCCTTGGTAGTGGGGGTCTGATATATTGATGTTATGCTGAAATAGGGAGGAATGCTATTGAGTGTATTTCCTGGGACTTACCTTCTAAACTCGTTATGCTTTTACATAACTAAATTGAGAAGCAGCCTGAATGCCCAAAGTTTGATTTTTCAGGGAAAGTTCTATGTCTAGTTGTTGTCTTTGTGATTTTACATACTTTGAAGTGCAGTTTGAAAATATGTATGATAGTTGTAGCTCTGTACGTGGTTGGAGAGATGTGGTTTATAGATACTTAAAAGTCTTAAGAGTGGACAATGCTATTATAGATGCCTGAAAGTGGAAAGTGTAATCAATGTATGCATTTTTTCTTCCTCCTTCGTTCCGATTCAACTGTGTATGTCATGTGTGCCTACTTATTATAAACGCAGAAATACACATTGTGCATATTCCGTATTACCTCTTTCTGAATGAGTTACAGAAGCTTTGTTACTCCCTTCATTATCAAGAATGGTCAAGCTATTGTTGTGTAGGCTGGAGAGGACGTTGATATCAAGATGACTCATGAGTCTCTTACAAGAGCCAGTTGTGATAGGACAAGGGATAATGGCTTTAAAGAGGGTAGATTTAGATTAGATATGAGGAAGTTCTTTACTATAAGGGTGGTGAGACACTGGAAGAGGTTTCCCAGAGAAGCTGTGGCTGCCTCACTGGCTGCCTCACCTGTTCAAAGCCAGGTTAGCTGGGCAACCTGGTCTAGCGGAAAGTGTCCTTGCTTACAGCTGTGGATATTGAGCTAGACAATCTTTAATGTCACTTCCAACCCAAACTGTTTTATTATTCTGTGATTCTGTGACAATTTGGGGTTTAACTGAGGTCATAAGGGCATAGAG
Organism: Psilopsiagon aymara; assembly: GCA_024733675.1. Taxonomy (NCBI): domain Eukaryota; kingdom Metazoa; phylum Chordata; class Aves; order Psittaciformes; family Psittacidae; genus Psilopsiagon; species Psilopsiagon aymara. The sequence goes on from JANRGW010032411.1 coordinate 27,412, forward strand.
GCAAGCATTGAAATTCTGACACCACTCATGAAATTTCAGGAGCCTATATTATTTTGTATACTACTGATGAAAGATTGCAAAAATAGCTACTTGAATTTTCGAGAATATATTTCCCGTTTCTCTATCAGCTGGAGCATGAATTTTCTTATAGTTACGTCAGTTTTACATCCTTTTCTTTGCTGATTTTAGTCCTCATATATGGAGTATAAAGGAATACTCATATTCCAAATGGAAGAAAGTACATTGCAGTGGAGCCTCGATCCAGATCACATCTCTTGTCCAGATACAGCAACAGCTACTACTCCTACAGTCTGGGAAAGCTGAAATATCCCCAAGCCCATCTGCCAAAATGAGTAACTGAAATAGCGAAGAAATTCCTTTCAGACCTCATACTCACGGTTAACTTTTTTCCTGGAAAATGCAATTTTGATGCATTGTTTTATCTTGCAAAGCTGCAGGACTTATTAGTGGTCATAAAATGATTAATTAATCTTGAAAGTCTACTGACTCAGTGACAGTTATCAGTAGTTCATTCTGCAGGTCCACCATAGATAGCACAAAGAAATCTTCAGTGTTTTTAAGCTTTGTAACATTTTGTGGCAATAAATTTTGAAAGAAAACTTTACCTATACACAGGCTTGGCTTTGAGACACAGGAGAAAGAAGCATATATTTTGTAGTTTTCTATTACTTTTTAAACAGCCTAAACTATATATGTCAAAGCAAAAACCTATTTTCACCTCTGCTTTCTAAATGTGACCCTTTTGTTTTATTTAGTGCTCATGTTTTAAGAAGGGGATGGGAGAAAGAATTTACTGAAAAAAAGTAATTTGCAATGTGAAAAGCCACTGCTATTCAGTACTATTTTGTGCTAACAGATCTCGTGCATATTCTCAGATTTTCTGTAGTATAGGTCTTGTGAATCTGATGGTATAAGTGCAAAAATCACACCACCACCCCCCATATTAAAGAACATCTTATGCTGATATAAAAAAAAATATAAAAAATGTACAGCGTGGTACTTATTTAGAGAGCTAAGCATTAATTATATGCTAAATTAAATTTATTGATTCTCCTGTGTGAGTAGTTTGGCATCTATGGATAAAAACCTGCATCTCAGATATGTTTAATAATTATATGTGAACATTGAACAAGGGAAGGGTTTTAATGGATCATTATCTTCAGTCTTTTGCACTGAGAATGAACTGCATCATGTAATCCCATTCCTAACCTCATTATCCTTCATCATCAGCCAATGAATTAACCTTTGCTCCTGCACTTCTCTTGGGAAGCTGTTATGCAGCTGATTGTAAGGAAACTCATTCTTTTTAATTTCCTAAATTAATTCAGGCCACTTTATTCCCCTCCCAATATGATTCTCTAGTTGGTGCTGTCATTCTTCCTTCATGCTAGCACAATTCATAGAGAGCAACCACCTGTGCTCCCAGTTTTCTCTTTCTCCCAAAGTGGACTCTCAGTTCCCTAAAAGGAATGATTAGCTCTTCTTTCTGTCTGTCTGGTCTCACCTCATCTTTGCAAACAACATAACACAGAGCACTGTCTGTAGTTTATTGTTACCTTGCATAATGATATCAATACATCCCTATTTCTACTGGCAATTTTACTTTTGCTGCAGGTTAGTATCACATTGCACTTTATCATTACACTGGTGACTCAGTAATTTTGTGAGTAAGTTTTACACCTAGGTCTCTTGCTTGATCTGTCATTTCCAGCTGACCAGAACTTTTTTTATAATGGTACTTGCTAGTCACAGTGTAATTCGTGAAGAAATGTGTTGCCTATCACATTCATAAAGAAAGAGGCCCTACCATATTTGATGACATGTTTGTTCCAGTCCACATCTGGGAAATTTATGTGCCCATATAATGATAAAATTTCTGATAGCCATTTTTCCTCCAATGAAATATTAATGAGGTCCTCATCCAGGTTCAAATTTGACCCACATGAAGGAATGCAAACTTCTGATGCTAGTTCATTTTTCAGCCCTTCATTCAAATTGCTGTTGACCGTAAAAGCTTCAGTTTTCTCCATGTTATGCAACTTTTTACTTACAAAAGTGGTCTTTATTAAGTTGTGTCAATATTCTACTCTTGATTTTATTTCTAGCTTTTAGAAGAGTGTCATGTATTTCAGTATCCACGTTCCAATCATGACTGATACTCCACCATGTTTTGTTATGTCTCTACTATCTTATTTCCTGTCTTGAGCTATTGGTTCCACTTCCTTTGGTTTGTAACCATGCCACCTTTCATTGGTTTCCAAACAGCTAAACTGCCTCTCTGTTACCTCACCCACTTCAGCTTGACTGTGTATAATCCTTTTAGTAACTGAACTGTATCCATGACTACTCCTCTATTCTCTGCTTATACTTCTCTCTTTGATGCTTCTGCTGGTATTTTTTCCTCCTTCTTTTTGCTGAACTCTTTGAACTGTTTTTCTATTGCCTGTGTGATAAAATCAGGTTTGGAGAGTCAAATGTGACTCTTTTTCAGTCTTTTTCCCTGGGCTTCTTAGTTTAAACTTCTTCTGGAAGGTTATGCCAGTTTGAATCTTACAAAGCCAGTCCCACAGGTAGAAGCCATTTTAATTGTCCATTTTCTCCACATGCTTCCTTGTATATATTTTATTGTATAATATTGCATAGTATATTACTATATTGGTTCATTTAGAGTATTTTTAAGGCCTGAATCAACAATTAAGGATTTTTTTGTTTTGTTTTCCTGTGGGAGGAGGTTAAAATATTTCTAGAAATATTATAATTTACCATAAAAGTATGTAAACAACTGATTCCCTCCAGTTCAAGAAACAGCCCCTGTAGAGAGTGTACAAAGTCAAGAATCTTGATTTGGCAGCAGAGTTATTCAATGTGAATCTCACACAAGCCACAAAGCCATTTTGGTGCCACTTCTCAGAAGGATGCATGTGTATGTACAGTTTCTGCTGACAAATCTTCTCCTTCCCATCATCCTGGTCCAAAGATAAGTCCCTAAGAAAATATATATATATAGAGATAGACACTCCAACTGGCAATCCTTTTACTTTGGATGCCTGGCTTTTTGCCAGGAAAGACCATTTTTGATTCATAGAATCATCGAATCATAGAATAGTTAGGGTTGGAAAGGACCTTACCATGGCCAGGGACACCTCACACTAAACCATGCCACCCAAGGCTATGTCCAGCCTGGCCTTGAACACCACCAGTGATGGAGCATTCACAACTTCCCTGGGCAACCCATT
>JANRGW010032412.1:0-15623 GCA_024733675.1 Psilopsiagon aymara
GATAGGACAAGGGGTAATGGGTTCAAACTTAAACAGGGGAAGTTTAGATTGGATATGAGGAAGAAATTCTTTAATGTGAAGATGGTGAGGCACTGGAATGGGCGGCCCAGGGAAGCTGTGAATGTCCCATCCCTGTCGGTGTTCAAGGCCAGGTTGGACATATCCTCGGGTGGCATGGTTTAGTGGGAGGTGACCCTGCCCATGGCAGGGGGGTTGGAACTAGATGATCTTAAGGTCCTTTCCAACCCTAACTAATCTATGATTCTATGAAGTTTAAATATAGGTGCCAAAATTCTGATGTCACCATGGGACTGCTCAAGCTGGCGCCAGGACCCTGCCTCAACCTGGATTTTGACACCACTGTTTCACTTTGAGAAAAAGTACATACCACCTCAACTGCACCAGCCCTCCAGTACAGCTACATAGTTGACATTTTTTCAAGCACATCACTGCAAGGAATAGCGTTTAAGCCCAAAGCTTCAATAATTTCACGAAAGAATTTACCAGTATCTGGTTAAACAATACATAAACTCCAAATACCTCTGGGGCTTGTGGGTTGAATTTTTGGGGTTTTTGAGTTTAGGAATTTAAGTCACGTCTTACTGTGAGAAAAAAGAAAGCAAAAACAACTGAGAAATGGTACTAGTCCACTAAAAGCTCAAGAGCCATGTGCTCTCATGCCACAATAATAAATAAGAGGCTTGTGCAGGACAGAAAGACAGGCTGTGACCTCCTTTCCACTAATTATCATAAAGCTATTTTGCTGCATTTTTGTAAATACTTTCCTATCTTCACACTCAGTACTCTATGTCCCAGTGTAACTGAACAGTCCAAGTTCTGATGTATGTCCAAGTGCTTCTCATCAGAGTTAAGTATTTTGTGTGCAAAAAAGTGAGAGGATATTCTTTAAAAAATTCCTCCTTCTTTTCAGCACAATTCACTCTAGTGTCTACAGACCTGATGCTACTATACAGAATAGGACAAGACAGGCTTCTTTAAGAAGCATACAGCAACAGTTTAGGCTGTGATTCAGATGCATTACTGGAGAGGTAGTTCTTGTAAGTACCACTATAAAAAAGTGGTTATTAGAAAGGAATTAACAAAGCAACAGCGTGGAAGGGGCTGACCTGCTGAGAGATGCAACATGAAGATGGTAGGAAGCAAAGTGTGAGACAGCTGCATAGTACATTAAGAAACAGGACACCAAGGATCAAGCTGGATTTATATAATAGAGCCAGAGAAGAGATTCACTTGTGAAGAACTTCTCCTGCATGGGTGAGAAAGTTCAAAGCAAAATTTTTAACTGAGCTGATGGAGAGGAATTCCAAGGCCTAATCCAGGTTAAGAAAAAGGCTTTACTTACCAGGCTCCACATTACTGGAGAGCCCGAGCCCTACAGTGAATTCTGACCCTAGCAGAGTCAAGTAAACTATCAATAGAAGTGCTGCTGGTGTCCAGTGGGAATGCAAATATGAAAGGGATATTTCTTTCATAAATGCTTGCCAAGGAAAGCTTCATGGCCTATCATGTACATGCACTGGCATGAAATACATGAAAACATTGGCAAATACAGACATCCACTGGGTAAACATCTTTAAGGTAATGTGCACGCACATATTGGTTATGAGGAGTGCAGCTTGAGTTCACTACACTGACCTCATTCTCATCCATCTATATTTAATGTAGCCCACCACAGTAACTGAGTTCTTTACTTGCTAAATACACAACTTGGGGAAATTCTATTTTTTAATAAATTGCCCACAGAAGGTAAATTCACAATGCTTCAGGGTGAAAAAAGTTCTATCTCATGAAAACTTTTTTTCTTAGCAGGCAATTGAAAAGGTGTTAAATATCTTTGTCCTCTATTTAGCAAAAAAATGTTAAATGATAATTGGATGAGATACATTGTTTAATATTTTCCTATGATGTCCAAAACATGAAACTCAGTTAACTGCTAAAGGAGTGACACAGAAATGATATGACATGCATCATACATAAAATAATGGTTACTCCTGCTGCTCTTTAGACATCTGGGGCTTAATTTGCAATTATTTGCATTTATAGAGCAAAGCTATACAACAGAAATGGGAACACATCTCCTACATTGATGCAGAATTAATTCTCAAAGGGTGACATGCACCATAAATCCTATTGCGTGATTACCATAAACACGTAAACAAAAGAATGAGGAACAGCATTGTCTTCTAATGGATGTTCAGTTATGAACTTCAATTGTTACAACATGTGATTAATTTACATGTTCAAATTAAGTCTCCAGTTTTGCATGTTTAATTATGAGGTATTTAAAAGTGCAGATGTGTGTGTTTGATTATAAGTAGCATCTAAGAAAAAGCTTCTCACTTGCAATTTGCTTGACCTGGTTTGAAATTCTGATTACATCATGGAATGAAAAAGTTAGAAAAAGGAATGCCTTTGTTCCCAGCTAACAATTCACACAATTCAAGAGCTCTCCTCTTTAATATTTTCCATAAGCATGTGCATCAGAGGTATCTTTTTGATAAGCAAATGAAAGAGGAAATCTGTGAAAACAACTTGTCTTTGGAGAGTCCAGTAGTACCCATACTGTGGATGACATCATTTAATCCCATTTTAGAGCTCCCCCTTTTCCCAAAACTTCAGACAACTTTAAATTTTAGTTGGATTTCCATTTCATGTCTCTGTGTCATGGATGAACAGCTTCAAGGACTATGCTACAATTTTCCTAGTAAAACGCAGGGGTCCAACTGCAAAGGAGGGCTTAGAGCTGTGAAAATAACTGTTTTTTCAGTTCAGCTGCCAAGCCAAACAGTTGAAAAAGAATGTTGGTTCAAACTGAACCTAATTCACAATTTTTCCAGGTTTCCACACCAAAACCACTACCATCCCCACCCAGCTCACTGTACTTCATTTAACATGAAAAGTTCCATATGTCTCAAGAGGATACATTTTTGGAAAATGCAAACATTTGGCAAACGCAAACATAAAAGGCAAAGAAGCTCAAGACAAGATTTATGAAATCGTTGCAGGATTGTTCTCTCTGAATATCTATATACAATTCACTCTGCTATACTGAGGAACTTTCTTTCTCACTGGGTTGTCCATAACAGGGTTCACCCAGCTTCCAAAGTACCATTAACATCAGATTAGAGAGTGATTCTTTCTCTGTTGCTCACTGACTATCAACTAGTATTGAAGCAGTTTATATGAAATGGCTTACTGGAACAGTTCCACTTTGAAATGATCTGATGAGTAATTGGATAGAATACTCGCGAGGAGTTACTGACACAAATTCAAACTCCTTATCTTGACCAGACAGTGCAGGGGATTGAACTTGGATCTGACTTTCTTGTGTGACTAAGTACTAAAGGATTGTGAGGTAGGTTCTCATACCTTGTGCTGTAAGCTGTTCACTTTACATGCAGAGCTCAAATGGTCGCCATCAAGACCAAGAAAATCTCTGAAGCCAGCTGATTAGTACACTCCCCTATCAGAGAGGGCAGTAGTCCCACAGTCTGCTCCTCTGAAGCAAAAAAGTATAAAGAGGAACAACTGAGAACACATTGTGGTAGATCTCACTGCTGCTAGTTACTCATGTCCTAGAAACAGGATGGGATGATCTAAATATCCAGAGCAGAGGACAGAATTAAAATGCAGCATCCACTGTTGCAGTTGAGAAGCTTAACCAGAAAGAGAGAAGGTAGAACAGAAACACAATCCTGATGACGTCTACCTCCTTTCCATCACCACAAGTATTCTTCTCAGATTAAATTTATTTATGATTGTCCTGGAAGATGTTTACACACATACGTTTAAGACAGAACAATTCTTCAGATTGGAATATCCTGCCATCTAGCCAAGCAGAAGTCTGGTAAATATAATACCAAGCTCTTCTAGATAAAAATTGTTAGATACAATGAAAAGAGTCAATCACATGTATAGTAATGGTAGTGTACATATTTGAAAATGCTTATATACATGAAGCTTCAACGCACCACAACTCAGAAGATCAGCCTCCCGATTTATAGATTACTGGTGAAAATCCTGGCATACAGGATATATCAAGATAATATCTTGATATTATTTAAATAAGGGAGCTGCCAGCCTAGCCAAAATGTAGTTTCAAATGTTCAAATTCATGAAGGTTTGTGAAGCAATGGCCCTTCTGTTTGGAAAGCATTATGCATCTATAGAGGAGCCATAATGGCATCAAGAGCAGTAGGAAAATTTACTGTAAACATATTTACCAGAATCAATGAGTTCTAGTATGACATAAAAATAATATGAAACATTTTCAGGTAATACTAATCACCCATACTTGCTGAATAACTGGATGAAACAAAGCAGTCCCTGCTCCAAAATCCACACATCCTAACTTCAGAAAAAATGCACAACCTGATCTCCTTAAAATATTAATTCAAAAGACGCTTAATCTCTTCAGAGTACAGGAAGAGATAGAAGAAAATAAGTCATCTGCAAAACACTTGAATCCATCTTTTCCTATCTTTTTTATTCCTGACTGAAGAAAATAAAATTTAAAAATATTTATTTGATAGAGATTCTGCTAATAATTCTAAAATATTTGCAAATCTTAGAAAAGAACCACCAGTTAAAAGACAGCATTAGCAGCCATATATTTTGGCAACATTTTCTTTGAACGTAACAAATAACTAGGAAGTGACACTCTACTTTCAGCATCACAGGTTGGAAGTTGGAAAAAAAAATAACAAGAAAAGGTTAAAGTAATGGTACTTTTTGTCTAAAATCATTAATACATGGAAACATCGATTTTAGATTGCATTGAATTTATTTTGTTTTTATGTTACTGAAGACACTTTAATTTCTTTTTTTCCTTTCTTTTTCTTTTTTGTGGAGGCTTAACTGATAATCTCCCACAGTTACCATTACAGTTGAAGCCAGCATCTATTGCCCTGGGACAGGCACCTATTTGCAGAAGCTTCTATTAGGTTTATTAATAAACAGTAGCTAAATGAGAAAAACCTATGGATTTGAAAGAAGACCTGGCAAGCAGATAACATTTATGACTGAGTAAATTCCACTAATGCTTCTATAAGCAGATTTTTTCTGCCATGTTTTTGTGATTTTTAATGAGTTTTTTACTTCACTTCAGGCATTCAAGATTTACTGTTCAGCTTCTTGATGGAGGATGAATTTTAATTTCCCAACATTGCACGTGCAGCTGGTATCCTCACCACTGCTTTACCCACTGCAGGAACCAACTATGGCTGAATGCATAGTTTACAGCAGGCCAGAGACACAAACAGCTTCATTGAGCTAAATTCAGAATATATTGGTTTAAGACAGACAAGCTATTAAGGTAACCAGAAACAGGAATTATGCTTGTTACAGTACCACACTAGCACAGCCATAATATTTCTTGTTACCTGCTACCTTGTTCAGCACCATGTGAGGATATTGCCTCTCACTGAACTGTGGCACACTGACCTCCCTAAAAACCCAAACAGATCATGAGAATGCCCTAAAACACAGTTGGATCACTCACAGCTAGAGTAATACACTCAGCAAACATTGCAAAAGCTCTAGCTTGCACAGCATCACTGTGGGAGGGCTTTAGTTGTAGCTTTTAAATATTAGCTAAGGAAAAGGGTTGTTTATATCATTTCAACACAACTCTTCATTCATTCCATTTGGATTTTTAACAGTTGCATTGCTCTTGTTAATTAGGGGATCATCAGAAATTTGCAATATTCTGGACATTTTCAAACACTTCACTTATTTTTCTGTCAGAATTGTGTTGGGTCACATGACATGCAGCTGTGTTAACATATTTAGGGTTTGAATACTTCTCTTACACTCTGACATATTATTTTTCTATTTGCTTACAGTTGAGAATTACTGGATTTTGTTGGGGGTTTAACCACAAGGTTAAAATTTATGGGGGAAAATGAAGTAATAAATAGGTACAGTGTCTTACCTTCATTTCTCATGTCCTGCTTGCCAGCAGAAGGGTTAGAGAGATGAAGCTGGTTTTCTTCTGTGAAACTGCAACTAGTCCATTCACAAGCTCACAAACACCCCTCTCCCTGTCAGCTACACTTTGACAATATAAATGTGGCTTACAGATTATGGGAGTTACAGAAACACACAGCAAAGAGCTCTCAGAAGCCTCATTTGTGTATCAGCAGGAAGAGCTTCCGAGAGACCTCTCCATCCCTGTAGTGCTGAAAAACTTCCAGGGAAAATCTTGGATACTTATGATCTCATTTAACTCAGGGAAAACTGTACTCTCAGCCAAGTGTTTCATTATGGGAAAGTACCAGTTCAGAGAAAAATTACTCATAAACACAAAGCTTTGCTTCTGAAACACAGAGCTTTCCCTGCATAAACTCTGATAACAAAAGCAAGTCTGTACCAGCAGATCATAGACACACCATCACTTAATCACATAAACAGAAGAATAGACCCCATAATTCTTTCTAAAGGTTCAGGACAGCAACAATAAGGAAACTGAATGTGCAGTATCTTATTTGAGACTATTTTGATATTCCTTAACTCTGCAGCTTTTTAAAAATGCCAAGAGCCCCAATGGTGGAATCCAAGGCATGCTTGATACTGATACTGCATGCTGGTAACATCATTTTTTAACTGGTAAGTTTGCAATTAGACATACATAGAAGAAATCTATTACTCTATCTTTGAGGGAAATACAAGAAATTATATATTACTACACTTCATAAATTGAAAATTTACAGTGGAATTTGTTCATAAAGATTTCTGAAAGTGATCTAATAAAAACAAGATGAATCAGTCAGTTGGCTGCAGACACTTTAATGGATAGTTCTTCAGAATCAATGCTGTGAAGTTTGGAGAAATGATGCAAATTCTCTGGTTGGACAACTAGGAAGGGTATGTCATTTACAGTCTCATAGCAGAAGTGCTTCAGCACAGACTCAGTAAAGGAATATATCCATCCTATCCTTTAGCTGCTGCTACAAGTGTCCCATAGATGTTAGCTTATACCTGCCACTCCCAGTCTCAGACACATTGCAACATACAGAAAAAGTTGCATTCAGATGTCCTAGAATCATAGAATAGTTATGGTTGGAAAGGACCTTAAGATCATCTAGTTCCAACCCTCCTGCATGGGCAGGGATACCTCACACTAAACCATGTCATCCTCAATCCAATTTCAGAGAATAAAAAAATAAAATATTTTGGAATACCAAAAACATTTGGATCACTGCCTCAAGCCTTCGCTGAGCTAAAGGGGAGTGACACAAGTCATTGCTCTTAATCTTGTCTTAACTGACAATAAACTGACAATATTCTGTTATGGAATAAATGACTCACATTAGTTAAACTATTGCTGAACTTTTAGAAGTAAATTAGAGGAGGTCAACACAATACTAGGGCATAATTCTGACTTCACCTACTTGCAGATACTTCAATCACCTTGTTTCTGCTTGAGAGAATTATTGTATGCTTACTAACTTGGTTTAGGAAAAAAACAAACAAACAAAACAAATAAACAAAAAAAAAAATTTGCAAATGGAATCATTTGTAAAAAGACCAAGCCTACAGGAGAAGCTCTGAGATGGTCTGTTTGAGTAAACTGATGATGTCTTTCTCATACCTTTGAAGTATTGACCTGGCATTAAGTCTCTATTGCCAGAGAAAGCCAGAGTTCTGAACAGCTCATAAAACTTGGACATTTTGATCTGTGGGGAGGAAATACATTTCCAAACAAGAATTCAATCTAAACAGAAGTCAAAGCATGGCATCTCAAAGTTTCCTACAAAAAGGAAATTTAAACACATTGAGTTTTAGGGAAAAAAAAAAAAAAAAATCATTTCATTGTTTAGTTAGCTATCTTTTCCCCAACAAAACTGGAGAGCAAGCTGTTTCAGTGGAATCCTGAGATTGCCCCAAAATCTAGAAGTTCTCAAAGAACACATTCTGGGAGTAGGCTATACTCAGCTAGGGCAGATTTTCAACATCCTCAGTAGAACTCTTTCTACTACAAACTCACCTGGTTTCATGCACAGCCAGCTTTTATGCACTATACATTCCTGATATTGGTTGGGTTTTGTTCATACATATGGAATAGAATCTGCATTAGGGCTCTGTTTTTTCCCAATATACAGCCTTGCTTGCCATTTTGTTTCCCATCTTCCAGACAGTGCTGGCTGCCTGCACAAAGAACCGGTTGTTAAGCAGGTATAATCAACAGAAATGTTTGGGCTTTTTTTTCTGTGCCAATGCAGAAAAGGTCAGCCTTGCCTTTCCTTTAACTGCAGTGATAACTGATGACTTCATTGAAAAAAAGACAGCCCTGTACTTTCACATGAACCTAGACTGAACTGATTCCCTGATAAATACAAAGTCTCCTTCAGGATCAAAGCTTTACCATCAGATACCATCTTGGCAAAGAAATGTGTTCACAGGCTCCTGTACTATAATGCCTCAAGGCTATATAATGCCTTACAGCGATTTAATAGTAATTTGCAGTGTTAAACATACTGCATTTCTCACCTCAGTCCAAGAGGATGGCAAGCAAGGCAACAAACTGAAATCCTTCAATGCAGATTTTTCTGACATACCTAGTAGTATATACTTACTATTACTACAACTACCACCCATCACAGATCAGGTTCTGATGGTCCCGTACTGACAGAATTTCCATTACACACTCAGCTATCCAGTTACACTGACTTTGCTTCTGCTTTGCACTTCTTCTTCACTGCCTGCTAAAGGTCCAGATGCCTCTTCTGATTCTGGACAGCCAAGAAAACAAAACTTTCCGTTAATACCAGATTAACAACTGTAAAAGAACCAGGAACTGCTACAGCAAGAGTCAACAGCAGTAGCAAGCAACTAATACATACAGCAACCAAGGACTAGGGAAGTATAAGCAGGAAGAGCATGGTGAACTGAGAAGGACAGATTAATTGCAGCATTATTCAGAATGGGCTTCTGTTCAGAAAGATCAAAATACTTGGCACAGCAAAGACTGATGGAAGACACATAAAATACTTGCTTCCATAGTAGTCCTATGCTGCAATCACCATTGAAGAGGGACAGGGAAACAATGTGACTGCAAATGGACAGCAGGACCACAGATGTGAGGCAATGATGGAAACAGCTGTAAAAAGAAAGGATGAATCCAACAGGATTTTTTTCTGTCCATGATTGGGTCATTGTCAGAAAGCATTTCCAGCACACTGAAATGATTTAACCCATCTCAGAAATGTCTAACGGTCTGTATGAAACAGCGGACTTCCTGGGTTGTATTAGGTCACATAGTGTCAGTCCCATCCGTTTTGAATGAGGCAAATTACAGAAAAAAGCCTGGATGATTCAAATGCCAGAAAAGTAGCCTCCGGATGACACATGCCAGAACAAGTGTCAGGGTCAATAACCAAACTCATCCTTTTCTGCCCTACATTAAATCCATATTTGACATTCTTTTCTATACTACCCACTATGCAACTGGAAGTCAACTCAGTGTCAAGATATGTGAAATGGCTTGGAAGAACTATCTCTCAAGATATTGCAAGAATAGCCATGGCTTGCAATCAATCATCAATCTGATCATGGCATGAATCAATCATCAGAAATAAATTCGTCTGGGTTGTGCAAGCCGTTATCTTGACTTAAGATTGAAAGTGTTTAAAATGTAGTCAAATCTGTCAAGCAATATTCTCCTCTGATTCACCTTCACAGAACTGCATAATTCTCACTTAGATTCACCGTCTCCTGGAAAGCAAGGATTCTTTCTTCACCTGGAAGGCATAGCTATTAGTGTAGCATCCACAATGGGGGAATAAAGGCAAGCCAGAAACCATAAAGCACTATCCCATATTAACAGACAGCCTGCACTGGTTCAGAGGCCAATTACTGAGCATTTCCATTGCATTAGATGATTCAAATATTCACAAGTCACAACAGCTGCAGAGGAAATCAGCCAACACATTGGTAAATATGCAATTGGCAATGCGTACTGCCTCAACGTTATCAGCTACACTGCAGCTGCCAGCCGTCGTACCTACAGTCTGTGCCTCCAGGAGGCACTATCGAGCTACAGTCCAGGACACCTAAGGCATTCAGAAAAGCAGCCACAGCCATAAATCCTCTCTTCACATGTTGTTGTTCATCTGCTGTCTATGAGGAGAAGATTTATTTCTGTGGTAAAGAGCTACTCAAAGGAAAGCCTCAAAACATCCTAACAAGGATAAGTGCGACATATGTGTTATGTCAGGCACTAGCCATTAGAAGGCCTATTTCCTAGAACTGACATAGATGCAAGTATTTTCTGTAAAACAAAGTGCCAACACCTTCTCCGATATTATGGAGGTCACTGTGAACTAGGAAATGCAGATTCCACAAATATTTTTGTTTAGTCTAATTTTTCTGAACATTCTTCATGAAAAACATCATGTCATATCAGGATACATCATGTCATATATGTGATACACAGCAAATCAGCGGAGTTCATTCCCTGCAGACCAGCATTCTGTTCAGGGGCAGAATGAGACCTCTTACCCTCAGATAGTAAGGGTGGTAGTTACATCTTTGTTCAGTTGAACAGATCTGGTGCAGAACTGGAGTAACACAGTGGTGAGTCAAACTCACTATGCTTGCTCACGGAGCATTTCATTGTGTTCTTTTTATTTGTGGTTCATGCACATAATCTAAAAGGTCATTCTACACTGAAAGCAGTTGTTTTGCCTTTTCTAATGGAAAAACAATTCCTCATCTCACAATCCATAACAATAAAAATAAGAACAACAAAGCCCCACCCACATGAAAGAAGCAGCCCATTGCATAACATCTCCCCATCTCCTAGAGGCCAAGCCTTCCCAATTCTCCCTAGATATCTCTTCAAGACACTGGGCTATAGAGCATGCCCTGAATGTGAACAGCTTCAAGAGTTCTTGGTCCTTTGACTGATCCAAGCAATTACTGTGATTCATTGTTCTTAATTTCGTGAGTGACTTTAGTTGAAGGTCAATATGCCAGTAAGGCTGTCATGCTTGGACGGTAAATGATACATAGAAAGCAGATGCTACCAGGTGTTCACACTGGACTTACATGCATTCTGCACATTATGGTGAATAAAAAACTGGACTCTGAGCTAATAAATTTGTCTTTAAAAGTTCCTCTCCAGAATTGTTCTGTTGGAACTCTAATTTTTGCAACTGGTGGCAGTCAACAAAATTTCATGGTTTTCTTGTAAAAAGGTCAAATATGCATAAAACATATAATTTAATTAAAAAATAGAACTCTCCCAACTGAAAAAAAAAAAAAAACAAAAAAAAAAAAACAACAAAACCAAGGAGCTTTTAACAGACATTTGGTTTTGACAGTTCTCCTGTCATTTTTCTTCTGGTTTTCTTTGGTTTTAATTAAAAGTTAGTCCAAAGTCTGTCAAAAGGGAAAAGACATTATTATCTGTAGATGAGATGGGAAGTATAAATGCTTGATTTTTGATCAGCTTGGGAGAAAAGTGTGGTTTCATTTCTTCCCCCAAAAATCTTCAATTTATGACAGTAAGAGAGCTGACATACAGCACTATCAATAAAGCTTAAATGTCTTTGGTGAAACATTTTGGGTCTTTATCAAAACCCTGTCAAAGTCAGCACTACCTCCTGTGAGGGAGCTCAGAGGAGAGAGTGCAGAATGAAGTCCAAACACAGCACGGAGATTACTCTGTACCAGAGGTCAGAATTGCTGCCTGTTCACACAGAGTTCTGCAGCCTCTTCATGGCATGACTCTCGCCCTCTCCTCCATCAGGGAATGCTTTGCCATGACACAAATCAAGCTCCTGAAATCTTCATTACAAATCAAAAATTATGACAGTTTAAGGCATATAATTTGGGTTACGATTTGCAATATTCATTAAAAGAGCAGCCAATTCTGGCAAAGAAAAAAATGCCCTGAGCTACAAGAATGAATACAGGGTTTGTTACAGCAACAAGGCTGATGGTCTCATCCATAATGATCTGTCAGTGGCTGCCTTTATAGAGTACTTTGTTTTGATTTTCATATCAATAATTGTATTATGTGCCTCAAAACATATGGCTGGCTGGCTGACTTGATGTATGTTAAAACCATCCTGTCTGTGGATATGCATTGGAATAGAAGCTATTACATAACAAATGTCAGAAGCAGTAACGATTCTTCAAAATTTTGTGCTACATCTGGGCCAGGGAGAGCTCACTGTGGTCCCTTCTCCCCTTGGAAGCTATTACTTGAACACACAAACTGAGTCTCCCAATGCCAAATGAATGCACTAGCACAAAAACTGCTCTTTGTGCTTTTTGCCAATAGCCTCCACGAGGCACAGAGTCAACACCTGAGTTAGCAGTCATTGCATGGTGTCACCCTGTCACCTAACACAAAGTAGAGAAAGAATTTCTGCTGCACATTATCCTGACAATTCCTGGTTGCTATGCCAATGCTGGGGAATAATTTTCAAAGAAATTACACTTTTCTTTTGGCTGAAAGGGTGCGCATGGCTGCCCTTTTGCAGGAATATTGCATTTACTACTTCACCTGGGCCTCAGGGATGTAACAGCCAGCCTTTAGCTAGGTCAGCCAGTCTAAAATTCTGCCATGGATTTGGGCAGCTTTTTCACCTCTTGGTACTAAATGGATTTAAACTGGTGGGAGAACTAATGCATATAGCTCTTATTTTATTTTAAATTATGATAAACTGTTTCTTCATATGCACAGCTACAGAATTAACTATGAGTTAACATGCAAGGTAACTTTAAAGCAATCATTATGAAGAAAGCCTGTCCTTCCTTCTCTGTTTTCCTTACTTTCTGGACTCCAACCTATGCTCTCAGAACAGCTACTTTTGTTTGGTGTTCAAGTATTTACCGTGTGTTTAATTTGCTAATTCTAGGACTAAAGCACAGATTAGTGTAGCACCAGCTTTTAAGTATTTCCTGACCTAAGGGCAAAATATATATTTGCAAAACAGGAGTCACAAGTAAATAATTATGTTATTTGCTCCTCTCCTGCAATACTATTTCTTCTTCAAATTGTCATTTGCCATACCAACAGGTCCAATTCTCTTCACATTTCATGGGGAACTATGAAGTGAATGGGGAAGAAACAAAATGATCTCTACATACTTTACAAGTGGTCTTTTAAGATATTTTCAAAAAGTGTCTTCTAGATTTACAGCAGAAGTACTCTGAATATACAGCCATATGCTGAATGTTCTGGCACCTCCATTAAAACAAATACAAGCAATTGCAAAGGTCAGCATATGTCTTCCCAAGGCTGTTATCAAGAAGACTTGTGGCTGTTTGGCATTCCGCAGCATCTGAGTTACCTTGTACAAGTCACTACCTCAGAGGGGGTAATGGCTGACATGCTTCCAACAGCTGTTCTGCATGCACAGGCTAGTTCATAGGACATGGGCGGGAGCAGTGCACCTTAGGCTCACTGATGTAGCTTAGAATGGGTTGAGCAAAGGCTGGGTTTACATTGGAACAATGAAGACCTACAGCACTAAGCTGGTATCCTGGGAGAAGAGGTTGTTTGACTGGAAATTACCTCATTCTTCTTTACAACAAGAGCAGAAACCAGGGAGAACTGTACAATTCTCAGGGTCACCATTAGATCCCTATGCTAGCAACAATAGCACCAAGTACCTGGGACATAATGGGAACACACACTTTAGAGGGAAGCATTTTATTTTCTAAGGACTTCTATGGATACATCATTCAGCTGGTGGCCAAGCAATCAGGTATCTTTACATATAAACTCACTGCTAGTTCCAAAGTTAGCTCTTTGCTTGAGTTCTGGTTTTCAGGGTAATTTTACAAGACGAGGCTTGAGGAATTGGTTATTTTTTAAAGGACAGTTTGTAGGTCACAGATTAAGAAATGGTTTATAGCCATCTGAGTCAAGATTCTGTCCACTTTTTTTCTTCTTAAAGACATACAGCTTTTTCCAAATTTATAAGCTTCTGACATAGTCTCTCTGATCCAAATCTGTCCTCCTCCTCCAGTATATTTTCCACTGCCTATTCTCCACTTCCCCCTGTATCCTAAGGCCAAATTATACAAATGAATGTCTGGGGTTTTATGACATGGACAGTGTTGAGAAATGTTAACCCAAAGTCACATTAAGGTTTTCCTGCTTCAAGTTCCCTACAAATTTGAAAGACTGTTTTTCAAAAGCTTCACTAAGATACAAGGATCTTCCAAATAAACTTTAATGCCTAATAAGGCAAAGCCAAAACAATATATGATCTTGTACAGAGAATTGTGTAAGCTATGAATTTACAATGATCATTTAATTCTTTTCTTTACTATCTTTAATTATGGGGGGGTCTGGTTGAGCATGTAGAAGCAGTAAAACTTTTCATTCAAACTTCTTAACATATGAAAATTGTCAGGTGTCATGGGTGAAGTCTGGGAGCCTGATTCACTAGACCTTAATGTTCAAAGGAAAAGGAAGGTCCTGAGCCCTGAAAGATTAAAAGCAAAGAAAGTCCTAAGACAGCACCCTCCTGTGAAACTACAGAAGACCAAAAGACATATTACCTTGTCAATATTTGCAGAGCTATGTATACCCACTTGACTTTGTTGTGCAAATCACTGATATAAATTTACAACCCATAGCAGGCACATGCATGAAAATAAGTGGTTAAACACATACGTATATATACATCTACAGAGGGGAAGGAGAAGGAGGATTAGGCTAGAAGAGTTCTTAGGGATTTGGGTGTGCAGTTAGAAACAAGCTAAATGTCATACACAAATTATAACTGAACCTTGGCTTGTTCAGAAGCACAATGCTGCTGAATCAAGCTCTTGTGCTGCCCACTGTAACCCTCTTATTACCAAGTTTTTAAATGTGGTTTTCTTTACAAGGCAGTTTAACTTCCTGGAAGGTCTTTCCATTCCAACCCTTATTCAGTGAGTAGCCCCACTGAAATCAGCTTGATCTGTATTTGACAAACTCGGAGCAAGACCATGTTTCAGTATTGAAATTAAGAAATATCTGCACATAGAACCTGATCCTGTTTGCCCTCTGTATGGAAACAGTTTAGTTAGGAACAGTGAAACCACTAACACAGCAAAGGCAAGAATTTCTCACCTGAGAAGGATTAGTAGGAAATTAGAGAAGGAAAAAAAAACTAAACCAAAACAAAAAAACCTCAAACAGACAAATTTTTGGAAAATCCATTCCTAATGCCCAAGACATAAGACTATTTTATGATGTCATCAAGACCATTAAGAATAGCAACCAAAGACATTTGATATGCTCTAATTCAGTTGCAGATTACCAGTTGCAATTGGCAGTCTGTTATGCAAGTCCAGTAAGAAGGCTGTAAAAGTTATCTATCTCTGATCTTAAGTATAGGTGAACTCTACTAAGTATTATGGGCACGATTTTTTCTCACTATCTCTACTATTAATAGGAAATACATTTCAGGTTACCTCTTGTTGTGGTTTAAGCCACTCACGCAGTCCACTCACTCACACCCCCCCCCCTTTCTCCCCCCCCCACTCCCGGGGGGCATGGGGAGGAGAATCAAAAGCATACAACTCCCACAGGTTGAGATAAGAACAGTTTAGTAACTAAGGTATAACACAAACCACTACTGCTACCACCAATA
>JANRGW010032413.1:0-66189 GCA_024733675.1 Psilopsiagon aymara
TTCCCATCCCTCCAGGAGCAGAGGGAAGAAAAAGGGGGAAGTGAGTGAACAAACTGCATGGCTGATTTATGGCTTAAGCCACGACAGTGCTTTTACTGTAGTGTCAGCAGTAGCAGTCATTTTTTTCTCCTTCTTAGTAGCTGATGCAGCACTGTGGTTTTGACTTTCAGCCTGGGAACAGCGCTGATAACATTGATGTTTTTAGTTGCTGCTCAGTAATGTTTACTCTGATCAAGGACTTTCTCAGTCTCATTCTCTGCCAGGGAGGAGGGGAGGTTAGTAGGAAGCAGAAACAGGTCACCTGACCCAACCTGGCCAAAGAGGTATTCCATACCACAGCACATCATGTCCACTATACAAACTGGGGGCAGTTACCCGGAAGGGTTAGGTCACTGCTCTTTCAGGCTGGGTATCAGTCGGTGGGTGGTGAGCGGTTGTGTTCTCTTCCTTTGTTGTTTCCCTTGTCATTATTATTATTGGTGGTAGCAGCAGTGGTTTGTGCTATACCTTAGTTACTGGACTGTTCTTATTTCAGCCCGTGGGGGTTACATTCTTTTGATTCTCCTCCCCATTCTTCTGGGAGCGGGGGGGAGGAAGGGGGTAGTGAGTGGGTAGCTGTGTGGTTCTGAGTTATGGCTGGGCTTAAACCACGACATATGGCCAGCTCCAGTGCTGCATCAGGTATCCTGTATTTCTAAAAATGATGGAATAAAAAACCCCACAACAGTAGTAATGACATTTTAAGGAGTAATTACTCTCGTGTCTCTGATCCCTGACACTGGCAGTATGAGCAAGGAACAGGAGATGGTTAGTAACTTCAGCTTTTGACTTCAGTAAAGCAAAAGTGAGAAACTGAATAGATTGTGGCATGAAACTAATGGAGACTATGTTGGAAGATTGAAAGCATAGATGGGGACTGGAGAAGTAGAAGGACAAAGAGCCAAAGTTGTGTGGTTGAAATATCATAGTCATGAATCAAGGCACAAAATTAGGGTCCCAGAGTAGTGCTCTTCCATAGCAGTGTGATATCCTTTTATTGTCTGTCTCCACAATGCAGGTGCATGAAAGCTATGACAGCTCTAGACAGTGACTTTAGTTTTGATCAAGGCTCAGTGAAAATGGGTGGAAATACAAATGATTATTCTATAATGTCAATAAGAAATACAGTTGACAACACAGGCTCAGATCTACTGACTTGAGAGCAGGGCCAAAGGGATAGGAAGACAGGTGGGGGCTCATGAATAAACATACTTAAGATGCCAGGAGAACAATAACAAGACAGCTACTGGTGATTAGGTGTATATTGAGGGGTTCAGAGCTGCAAACCAGTTGTTAGGTATGTGACCATGAATGCACATCCTGATAAATTATGCTGTGTGTTATCCCAAAATATGAATAGCAAAACTAAGCCATTTCCTGAGTCTGACTGCACAAAGAAATGTTTACTGATTGATGCACTGTGCACCATGCCTAAGAAAAAAGGTGTCTGCTATTCTAAAGAGCATGTCTCTTTATGTGCCACAGATATCAACTTATCATGCACAGCTGATGAGTGGTTAGGGTGTTTTAGTCAGATATCAGAGGACATGATAGAGCACTTCTTAATTCGATCACAAGCAGTGGATCATTTGTTGACACCCTTCTCTTTGTCTAAGAGGCAGCAGGAAGGTTGTAACACCTGCAGCCAACAAGAATATTTGGATTGTAAGATGGGGTGAGAAGGGAGAAGAAAAATTTCCAGGTGGTCTTGCTGAATGGGGAATATTGGGATGATTCCTTGAGGGTACAGCCAAAGAACAGGGGACAGAATTATGGCAAAGTTAGAGTATTGCAGGGAGGTTTGAAGTACAAGCTATTTGCAAAATGACAAGGATCTACATGAAATGCTTTGAAATAGAGGCTGGTTGAGCCACATGTGGAAAAATTGCTTTGCATGGGGAAGGTGGAAGAGCAAGACTTTCAAGTAGCACCTTTTCTCTGTAAGCCCAAGCTGAGCCTAATTACACAAGTTTTCAGAGGAAGTACAAATAGGAAATCAAAGGACAGTAAAGCACTGTAACCCTTTAGATTAGATGATGCAGAAGTTAAAGGATGGGTTCTCTCAAGGACGAAGCAAATGCATCTGTTATCATATGTAGACACTGCCATTAAAAAAAAAAAAAAGAAGAAAAAAAAAAAGAAAAAGTCCTTGAATTAAGTCAAAACCCAAAGAAGCTGCCAGTGAAAACCAAGAGCTGCGTGAGATGTAAAAATAGGAAACAACAAAGGAATCCCATATTCTGATAGACAGGTAGTGATGTCCTAACCCCGATGGCTTTGTGGTAGGTAAATGTGAATCCAAATCTAAGGGATATTTGATGAAGTGCTAACTGGTTTTAACCAAAGGACTTTAGTGTATCCCTGTGTCCAAAAGGGTGAAGGTGAGGCAGCAGGGAATTGGTCTTTCCACACCTCGAGTTCAGAATAATGTCATTTGGTCAATGGATGCAGCTGTTCTTCATTTTTTGGTTTCTCTGGTCCCATCAGGAATGTATGAAAGAGTATTCAAGCAAAGAACAATGGGAAGATAAGCTACATGAGATCAGGATTCTTTTTTTTTTTCTGAATTTGGATATAAAGAAAGATTGAGAGCAATCCCTGGATAGTGTGTTCAGATTATAAGTAAGCGTTGTCCTTCAGTCTTCTAGGCAAGAGGAATATAAAACACATCGTGAAATAATGTCCAGATGCAATACAGACCGATTATTACAAATAGAGAAAGAAGACAGATGTATGCATTTTTGTGTGTGTGACTAGCTATATTGGGCAGTTTGTATCTAGGTTCTTGGAAATGATGCTACTTCTTCCAGAATAAAGAGAACAGCACCACTGCTGACGGTGTCAGACTTTTGTAGCCATTTATAATCCAGACAAATGCCTCCAGCAGGGTGAAGGAGCTGCATTATATTGATATCATGTTAAGTATACTTTTAAATATAATATTAGCCTTAAGCACAAAGCTGTCAGCATGAGAGAAAGCATATTCAGCCACTGAGAGGGCATCATTGTCAGCTGGGGGGAAATTACAAGCCTGACTCAGTATCTACTAAGCATTTACTTGTCTTTGATAGACACTGTGTACCACATCATCCTGGGTAAAGGGTTTTAATTACAAATTACTGAAGTCATCTCTCACTTCACCACTCTTTTCATTTGTACATGACCTTGGGAAGGTACAAACACAGATTCATTTTCACTGTAAGGAAGACCCTCACCATGTGTTTGGAACACTGGAAAAGATGCAGTGAGAGGTTAGGAAGCCTGTATTAAAGCTCATAGTACTTACACTGGACCTGAATTTCTCTTTGAGACACTGAAGTAGCCCCTCCAGCCAGTGCAAGGCTTAAACTGATAAAGGACCTCCTAAAAGATGTCCAGGACCAAGGAGTAAAACAACAGATGGCTGGGCAGGTACAAGAGACAGCCTCCTGGGGAAGAAAGCCTGAAAAAGACAACAAAAAATGCCTGTCATAGGCTCTGCTATGTGTGATGTTAAGAAAACATTCAGTGACAGTGGTCTGAAGTATCAGCTGAGTCCCTCAGTAATGGTCCTGGAGACATGAACCCCAGGCATTCTCAGAGGCCTCCTTTCACAATCTACAGTGCTGATGTTCTTGAGGTGAAAGAGGGCAGTAATGTTTCTGCCTACTCTATGCTTGCTGTGAGGCATTTCTGTGAGCCTGGATGGGCCTGATTTTCAAACATGCTTAGTCACCCATTGTTGAGACTAACATGAGAGCAAAAAGCTACTGGAAATTTGGCCACAGCATGTGGTGTATTTACTATGTTAAAAATAAATTTCTGCCTTGGACACAAGAGTAATCCCTTGCAGTCAGTCAGTGTCACAGAGAAAGGTAAATTCATAGTTGGAAAAAGAATGTCTGGTGCCTTCAGAAATGAAAAACAACTCAAAGTGGATATTGTGCAAACCCACATTTGCCCGGGAGTGTAATGGGTGTTGGAAAGAGGTCATAAGAGATAACAGCAAAGGGCAGTGACATGCTGCTACAAAGCAATAGACCTTTAAAAATAGTCTGCTGCCTCATCTCCCAAGCTCCACACTTGCCAGAGTTATTTACAGGCTAGAATTTGCTGTGGAGACCCATGGTCAAGTACTAGCTGCCTTAACATTAAACTGTGTGGCACAGCTCTGGAGTGCTCTGTAACACTCCTGAAATCAATACATATAGGTGTTGGTTACTCCAGAGTTAAAGCTGCTTTGGCACCTACCCATGCTTTTTGAAACATACCATCTGGCTTAGTAAGAGATTGCTCAGTCACAAATCAGCAGTTTTCTTGCAGATGTTTGCTATTTGCTACTTCTTAATTCCATTACTCCTAGTTTCTCATTTTGCCTTGTACAGCCCTCACTTTGCCATTTGTCCCAATTCTTTCTACAGAGATGGCTTTGATTACAAATATACCAGTGTCTGGGACTTTCATTATAACTATTTCTTTCTAGTTTCAGAACACTAAGTTTTAGCATCTTGAAGGTATGGATTTTCCATCTGAAATGAAGGTATGGCATCTCCTGCAGATTCTACTGGGATGCACTTCTGTCCTGGATCTATAGAGTTAAAAAAGATAAATATCACAACCTACTTTTCTCCTCTTTCAATTTAATTTCAAAGGCAAAGTATTTAAGGTCATGGACAGCATAGTTTTCTTCACAACAATCATGTCATAGTTTTACTGTAGAAGAAACAGGAAGTGTGCTACATTCTACTACGCTTTTGTAAGTCATGTAGCACCCCATTCACAAATATGCCCAAGGGAACCAAATTAAATGCTCAGGAAATCAGGCATTGCTCTTGGAAAAGGGTAAATCAAGATCAGAATCTGGACCTTGATGTTGGAGTAGAAGAGAAATTCTGCAAAGGAGAGATAATTCTTGTGATCTATGGGGCATTGTTTTGAACTACAACATCCTGCTTCTTTTCTTTATTTTATCTCAGATGATACCATTCCTCTACATTTTCTTGCCTCCTTCTTGGCTCTGGGATTTGCATCCCAATTCCCATGCATTTTACATAAAAATTGACCTTGGACATCAGTGCAAATGCATGTGGGTGGAAATAATTTGGCCTGCATATTACCCAGTAACCAGAGGCTTTTGAGCAGACCCTGGAAATCGTTCAGTAAGAACTAATTTACCATGCTTTCTGTCATAGGAGATCCTTCCTAAAGCTGTTCACCTGCAAGGCATTGCTGGTATCACTGCTGGAATCAGCATGGATTTTAAGATTTTATTAAATGTTGCCTGTGCATCTAGAAGGTTTTTATCTGAAGCAAAAATAACATTAATTAAAAAACTGATGGGAAGGCAGGAAATATAAAAGAAAATCTGGGGCCTTAATCATTATCTGAGTGGGAGACAACAATGTCTGCAGAAGGTAGCAGCATACTGAGGGATTGCTTTTAACTATTTGCTTTCTTCTTCCCAGAAGTGAGTTTAATAGATAGGGTTCTTCCAGCTAGGCAATTGCAAATCTATCATTTTTATTTTCCTGACAGAAAATTGCATCTCTTTCTCCTAGCAGAAAATGACATTTCCCCTAGAAAATTCTGATGCTTTTGCATAAATGGCTTTCCTTGTCAGAGTATCTCTCTGAAGCAACGTTTCCCACTGGTTTTAGCAATCTAGGCAAATTCTTGAGCAAATTTTTCTTCCTTACTCATTTATTTTAAGTTACCTTGCTACTCTCGCAGCACAGTATCTCCCTAGGTAGCTTGACGATCAGTTGGAGACCATAGTTCCTCTGTCTTCAGTGCTACCAGATTATTCTGAGGATAAGACAGATGATTTACAGATACTTTCGATCTGGTTTTGGCTGCTTTGGAAATTTTTCCAACAATGCGTCAGGAAGAATAAACCCTTTCTCTGCTCAGAGCAATGGCTGGAGATGGGGAGGCTGTCATGGTCTCGCCCTCATTTCTACAGGTGCAACCACCTGTTTTTACTTGGTGCAAGAGGAACTTAACTAAGTATGTCAAGAGGATTGTGTTGTAATTGTCTTTTCATGACACAACTACAAGACCCTTGGACCTCTTTTCATTAGATTCTCTCCTGTCCAGCTGGCAAAATCCATCCATGCTCTCTTAAGTGCTCCACCTGTTTTTGAGAGCTTTCCTTGCTTAAAATGTAGGTATCAGCAGCATTTACTCAGTGCATTTAAGACTCTATTTTACTTTGTTATATTGGAAATTTCAGAGATAGATATTTCTGGAGATCTGTTTACAAGTTGCTGCAAGAGGAGATTCCCCTCCCTCTTGCTGTACTGTAGCGTTTTGAAAACCAGCAGTACTGAACCGCATGCTGGCCGTGGCTCATTTTACTCATGGAGACTTTTTCATCCTCTAAGCAGAAGGTTGGTCATAATCCTCCCTTCATAATAAGAGGGAAGCTTTGAAAAAGATAGCGTGTTCCATCCTTAAAACTACAGTGAAGCAAGGCATGAGTATTGCTTCGTGCCACTGAAAATGATGAAAGTCATAGTGTCGTGGTTGAAGTCCCTCATGCAGTTCGCATACTCACTCCCCACTCTTTCTTCCTTCAGTCCCGGGGGGATGGGGAGGAGAACTAAAAGAATCTAATCCCCACAGGTTGAGATAGGAACAGTCCAGTAACTAAGGTATAACACAAACCACTACTGCTACCACCAATATAATAATGACAAGAGAAATACAAGGGAAAAGAATACAATCGCTCACCACCTATACCCAGCCCAACCAAGCAGTGCACCCCTCACCCTTCCAGGTCTCTGCCCTCCTTTTTTACATCCTGGGCATGATGTGCTGTGGTATGGAATACCTCTTTGGTCAGTTTGGGTCAGGTGTCCTATCTCTGCTTCCTCCCGGCTCCCCCTCCTCCCTGGCAGAGCATGAGGCTCAGAAAGCCCTTGGCTAGACCAAAATGTTTTAGTCAGTAACTGAAACATTGGTGTTATCAGTGCTGTTCCCAGGCTAAAAGTCAAAACCACAGAGCTGCACCAGCTACCAAGAAGGAGAAGAATGACTGCTACTGCTGAACCCAGGACACATAGCTATAGCTAGGGTCTTAATTTTTTTATCTGTTCCTAGAGAATTCTTCTGAATTTTTGTTTATAAATTCCCAGCCATAAAAAATGGCAAAAACTGAGCGTGGATGTCAGTGAGGAACAGCACCAAGATCCTAAATTTTGATATTATTTATTTTTCACAACTAAGTTTTTATCAGACTCTTGGTGATGCTTAAGTAGATATATTTAAAATATTTATAATCTTATGCACAGGATTTACATTTTACAGGCTATGCTCAATGGACCTTGAAATTAATCGAAGAACATCATTCGTCTGAATTATTTCAGACAACCTCTTTTGCTGCTTAGTTTCTTTGGAACTTTAAATGTCATTCTTTTGTCAAGAGAAGTTCTTGTGAAGTCTGACTTCATTAACAAGCAAGATCCTCTCAGCCATCTGTGAAATACTCAAGGGCAAGTAAGTATTTTACTGTCCTTTAAAAAAATATTAATTGTGTGATGCTTTGGGGTACACAGATGTTTCCAGTGCCCTGTCAGGCAATCCCATCAGGTTGCAGGTGATAGTTGACCTCATTTGCTTTCACTAATGGAATTGCACTTGGATTTCCCCTGGGTTTGGCAGAGAAAGCATCTCTGATAAGGATTCATAAGAGGAATAAAGCTCACGTGCTGGTATCAGCTGTTCTGCTAGGGGAGAGAGGGAGAAAGAGGAATTTCCTGCACAGGTTCTGAACCTGGAGCTAGGCAGTGAAAACACAAGTGTTATTATTTATGCCCTGGTTACAGTGATGGATGGTGCTATACAGAACTTTTTTTTTCTGTAATCTAACTACAATCCAACCCAGGCTTCCCTGACCTCTTTATTTCTAGAAATTAGTCATTCTTTGGGCATTGGAACCCCTCTCTTTCTCCATGCACAGCACACCTACTCTGATGAGAGGGGCTGTGTAGACTAATAAAAATACACAGGCCAGTGACACTTTGTAGACTGTTAAAGGAGATTTCAGAGAAGGGCTTCACAGGATTTGTGCGTAGTCATGAATTTGAACTGGAAACAGTCTTGAGCCAGTCAGGCTGTCCTATGCTGTGAGTGTTGTCATCAGAAATGCTGTTAGATATTCAATTAACTGCCTGTGGCTGCCATGAAACCAGAGGACAGGGTTGCATTGTCTTCCTTTAGTTTCTGAGGCATTAATTTTTGGGACACAGTCATCTCTTCCTCATCATGATTAAAAAGACACTCACAAAGGCTGACTCTGCACCACTCTCTAATCCATGCCTGTGGCAGCAGCTTAATGTTACCAGAATACAGATTAAATTTAAAGTGAACCTGGGTTGAACCTGGCCTGCATCTGAAACAGTGCTGAGGAATAAAGCTGACTTGTTAAGCATCTCCAGACTGGCAAATGCAAATATAGACTTCATATCTTCCAGTTTTCCAGAAAGCAAAACTTGCTGCATCGAGAGCATCAGTTACTGGTAACACATCCACAGTTCTCCCGCGACACTAGGTTTAAATCAAGACACCATTACTGATTCTGTATGATAGCCATTCCATAGGTCTCAGATACTTTCTCTCACCACAGATTTTAGATTTTTCTTAACTTATGTTCCTCAGGAGTTACGAGTTTGCTACTAAAAGGCAATTTCAGTAAGGAGGGAGCTTTGCTACTGACTGGCTCAGGACTTTGGACATTAAGATGGAGTAATTTGGCGGCACTTCCAATGAATGTGACAGAAACTTCACAATTGCGTTGAATTTTCCATAATTGCAACCCACCAAACAATGCCTGGAAAAAAGGAGTCAGAGGGGTATTAAATCTTGACTTATTTCAAGACAAAAAGAAGGCAGGATCACAGATAAAATCTGCTATTCATGTAATTGGTCTAAAGTGGAGTTAAGGTTTTCAGATCTTCAGCAGATCTCAAAGCAGTTTCCTCATATGCCTTAAGTATGTGTCTAACTGTTCTGTTTAACACTGTTTTCACAAGTTTCATTTTTCTTTGACTACTTTGTCATATCTGTCTTCTGCTATTGCAGTTATGTTCTGCTCCAAACTGAGGAGGCAAATGTTTACCAGTGACTGGAAGGCTGAACATGAGTAACAGGGAAGTGCTGTCTTTTGTATGGACTCGCTAGTGAAAAGAAAAATGTTCGCTGTTGCTGTCATTTTGTCCAAGAAGAAAGGCAACGGCAAATATTATTTATAAGTAAATAATCTATGTTCTTCAGAAGCAGTTCCTTTAGATTCTGTAGTTGCAGTCTTTCTTTCTTGAAATAGAGGTAATTGTTCTTCATCTCTGCCCTTGGTTTCTTCTCCTAGGTAAGTCAGTTCTTGAATAAGAATATGGGGCAACCAAGACCTTTCATTTAGAAGAATGTGATGCCTGTTGCTTGCTGAGTTCGTCGGTTGTTCTGTGCCAAGTCAGACAAACTGCTTAAATGCATATCCTCATATATGGTTTGAAAAGGCAGGTGGACTGTTGCTCCCAGCTGCTGATGACAAGGTTTAGGCAGCTCTCTGAGGTGGTGGATGTGTCTGTTCAGGTTTCTCTCACAGAATGTGCACATTGCACTGCCTGCACCTGGATGTGTTATTAAAAACAGACTGGCCATTTCTGCACACTCAGACCTGCTTTCTTTCTGAGGTTATGTAGTCTATATTTGCTCTCAGAGATTTGCTTAATGTACTTCAGGTAAGTTTATAGCAATGAGAAATGGCAAAAACCCCAACCAAATCCTAGCCTTGTCCATTTGTTTTGTAGTTGGTTTCTAGGAGAAGTTTACGTATGTCCACAATGAAATATTCATCAAACTGCCTTAGTTTCCCTTTTATGTTAGTGAAAAATGCACAGACAGTCTGAGGAACCACACACATGCTTAGCCAAAAAGTCAGTGGCTTGCACATTTTAACATTTAACCAACATGCAGACTAGTAGCAATAGATGACATTTATCAAGGATCTCAAAGTACAGTTCAACCACTGTATGTAATGAAAAATCGAATCTCAGAGAGGAAAATTCAGATATGGAGTAAATGGGAGGGTCATGGCTGGCTTCACATACAAACACTCAGACAGATACACGTATGTACATGGTCAAACTTGAATTTTGAATTCACTTAGATTGTGCAGAGTACGAACTTTGTCTTGGTCCTGCTGAATACACATGTTTTTTGTTCAGTTCTTCTTTGCATGATGTCTGTATTTTAACCCTATAAAAGTTTTATGGTTCCTCGCTTATCAACTGGATTCTCAGAAGAGGTAGAGAACCGTTTCCTAAATTAGTGGGAACTATTTACTACATTATTTCTTGTGATGCTCTTTGCGGTTTCAGAAAAATAAGTATGTTTGAAGGAACCTGGATACCTCTGGGTGTTCTTGCACTGTCCCACAGATACCAGATCTATGTAGAGAAACACGATGCATTTTAAAATTATCCTTACTAACAATATTTGATTTTTAAGGATTGCAGAAAATGGGATCAGTGAAAGACCTCTTCGGAATGTGCTGGGATGTCAGAGAGTGAGAACTGCCAGGCCTTGGAAATTCTGAGGCATGCAAAAATTAGAGGCTTTTATCACTAGAAAAAGTGGCAGTTATTTTCATAGTAATCTGTCCCCTTAAGCTGGCAAATATTTTCATTGAAAATAATATACTGAAGAGAAATCTTGTATGCATCTGAGCGTAATGCACAATTACAGTGATCAGGAAGAATAGAGCTGCTGATGCTGCAAATAACTGGCTTTGAGTTTCATTTCAAGGTGCAAATGACAATGTAGCCTTTTCTGAGACCCAGAAGATTCATAGAAGTTCAACTTTCTTATTCTCTTTGTCATACTGAAATTCATTGTTGCACAGGGTGAGTCATTGTTATGGAATTTTACATATTGGTTATATCAGCCTAACCACTCGGAATTACTCAACCTTTCAGATTTGGGACAGGAATTCAGATGGGAGTTTCTGAAGAAACTCCCACCTAATCTCATTTTTAATGCCATCTGTGAACCCACTGGCATGTGCTTCAGATCAACTTTAGGCATTTAAATAACCTCAAAGAACATATTTCTTTTCACAGGATTAAACATATTAATGTGAGATAAGATGAAGTATATTTTGTATTTTGCTTTTGGAAGTGTGTTCCCAGCATTTGTCCATGTCTGTTTTAAATGATCACATTCAATGTTCGAATCCTGCTTTGAGGCTAAAGTTTTGTTGGAGAGCCTTTGGTGGCCCTGTCTCTCCTTCATGCTATGGTTTTTCTGTCAGAAATCTTTCCTGGTGCACAACCCCATCTTCTCCTTTACCAGCCTAATTTTTCCATACCTTTCCTGTCCTCTTTCAATACAGAAGACATTTCCTCTCCTGTGCTCTACATTATCCAATATATTTTAGCCTTTGTTGAGTGTCCTTATATCTCTCTAATCCAAATTGGCTGATTCTTTAAAATTCTTGTATTTCATGCTTTCCTATCCTTTGCGTTGCTGAACTTTGCTTCCAGTCCAGTTGTCTTTATAATTCTGGTTTCCAAAACTATGTCAATGAAATCACCAACCTGGAAAGCTTTCAGCAAATCCATTCCAAAAGTCATCTCTACTGAAGGTCTAAGTACAAGATTTAGAAAGTAGCTATAGACCTGCTGATATTTTTTTCCAATATTAGCCAGTGATATTAATTCTTGTGAATAAACCAGAGGCCAATTTCATTTCAAAATATTGGGGTTTTTTATTCCTGTGGAGTGACAGACTGATAAACTCCTTAGAATTAATTAGTTTAATATCATTGATGAACCATGTGGTATCTTGAACTCCTTTTTTATGCCTGTGTCACTAGATCTGGGAAGAGAGAAGTCAGATATGTAACAGTTCCTACCAATGAAGGCTATGGGATAGTGAGCAACGACCATTCCCTTTGGGTGGTTCTGTTTCTTTATCATGTTTCTTTATCTAACTTAGCCAAGTTAGATATATAGTCAAGAATAAACCAGAAATGAACAGTTGTAAGCTACATATGAAATCTATTGAGGTGTGTAGATCCATTTGAAAAGATTAAGGTCAATTCAGGCTTTAAGAATAAACATTAAAGACAAAGAGTTATGTCTGCGAGTGGTGTAACTCATACATTTTTATTGGGTTAAATGAAATGATGGAAATATCCACCAGAGTAGATCTGACCCTCATGTTACCCAGAGCATATTGCTTATTCACAGAATGCCTTCTAAAGGAAGACTGTAATACATAATGTTATTTGATAATACACATTCATGTCTCAGAAGATGCTGGGGAATTATTAGCCTTTGACAGGCTTCCTTTTGGCTTTAGTAATTAGCGTTTGGATTTTTTTTCGAAAACCCCATAAAGCAATGAAAGAATCCAAGCACTGAAGTTTCAAGTAATTGTGCAGTGATTTAGCCAGCTCCTACTGAAGCTGTTCAGACTATGAAAATGATCTATATGAAAATGAAATTCGTGTCCTTTAGAGCTCCTTTGAAAAGTGTGCCCTCTTTCCCCATCATCTGAAAGCAGCATGTGAGCACAAAGAGTTGCTGAAGATGGCAAGGGGGAGCAGGGTTTGTGGCATTGTTTAAATTATTGCCCGTTTATGTTTAAGTTAGATTAAATGTACCCTCAACATGAAGAAAATAGCATACTTTCAGTGTTGGGGGAGTGAAATTGCTCTATAATGTAGTGCTGAAGCCTTTCAAAGGAATGGCAGGGTTCTGTACCTTATTAACTGAGCTTGTTGATGCAGGTAAATGAAATGAAAGTCAGTAAATTGCTGATGAAATGGAGTTCAGTGGATTGTTTAGTCCATTGCATGCTGGATTGGTCTCTACCATGCATTGCCCTCCACCCTGCCAGCTCAGTTTAAAATAATGGGACTCCTGACACTTTTCTTGTTACATTTGCAAAAGTAATTGCTTCCTCTTTCTGTTCAGGCTTGACAGGCTAAACCATGTTAAAGTGGAAAGAACTGATGGTAGGCCAGTATTTTTCTGAATTGCACACAGAGTTCATTAAAGCAGCAACTGTTGGTGAAAGTTTATTAATGTGCAGAGGTACCTGCAGAATGGTCTGGATCCCTGGTGGAAGGTGAGCAGAAGTAGCCACTGTGTGAAGAATTTGACAAAGCTGCAGCTTGTCATGATTACAGAATCGGATGTAGCAGGTATAGGAAAATGCTCATCATTACTCATTGGCAAATACATCACTTCCATCACACAGCAGGAAGAAACTTTGAAAAAAATTGAAGCAGAACTGGAGATCTGTATTGAAAATTATTATCTAAAGTCAACTGAGTCTAGGAAATCCTTATGGAAAAACCCACTGACTACAGTTATTTGTATACAGTTGTATACACTCTAAGATTTTACAGGTTGATCAAAGGAGATTGGAGGTGAAATTTTCTATTCCATAGAAATACCTTAAGTAATCATACTAACAGATGAATACTAACAGGTCTTTCAAAGATCTGTGTCAGTGGCTGGGCAGGATAGGGCTGTGGGAGCTGGAGCCCAGCTGTGGCATTGCTGAGGCAGGGGCTTATAGAGTGACAGCTGCCAGTCATGCTGAGTTCAATGGGCATGTGGGCTGTGTCTACACAAACCACTACAGTCCTGAAAAGAATGAATCCAACTTCACCTCTGCAGGAAAAGCGACAGCAGGGACGTTGTAGGAGTCTATGTCAAACAGCTCATCCCTGCAGTAACAGATCTCTTTAAATCCTGTCTTGGTGAATGACCACAAAATGGGGCCCAAACCTACAGGTAGTTGCATGAAATTAGAAAAAAAAGTTTAGATGCATTATTGCTTTGGAGAATACTGACAATGTTTAGATTGTGCATTTGTCCTAAGGAAGTCTAACCACTCACTATCTCATGGGAAGGCACTGTGGAAGGATGAGATGACTTACTGTTTTAGATTAGCTGCTAATTGTAGGGCAATCAGAAGGTATAAAATATTTTAAACACCTTCGCTTAATTATTGTTTCTTTGAGCGGCTATCAAAGCCAGAGGCTTTTAAGCATGAAGCTACCTAGAGAGATGCCTATTTCAATCTCTTGTCTAGGTCTGGAGCATTTTCATCTCAGTTCAGCAGACAAAGCCTTGGCCAATACTCTGTAACATCTGGAGAGCTGTCTAAATTCTTCAATGCTGTGGAACAGGGAACAACATGAAGAACTTTATCTGAGGAAACCTTTTTGCAGTTCCAAAGGCTCTTGGGGTTTACACAGTCAGGGCACTGGGTCATTGGCACAGGCTGGATTTCACTCCCAGCGTGAGATGGAAAGCTTAGCCCAATCTAGCAATTATTCCATAGCTCTTGCAATGCAGCCTGACAGCAGAGTTTCCCTTGGCCTGACCTATTCACAGCACTGTGCTTCATCAGCCCTTCCCTAGCCCTGAGAAAGTGCGTCAGAAGCCCAATCAGTGAAGTAGTCATTCCTGCTTTTCTGCTCCAACCTTTTCAGTCTAGGATTCACAGTGCTGGAATCTTTCCCTGCCAGAGACAGAAAGGACAGTGCGTGCGAGCAAGCACCACCTGCCTGTGGGACATGGCAAGCATGTTTCGTGTTGACAAGCAGTCAAAGAGCTTAGGAAGGTACATCATCAGCTGCCTCAGCTCAGGGAGAGCCTGGGGAACTATGATTACTTAGACATCAACACAAAGAATGCCAGGGAATTTGGGTTGGCATTTTTCCGATTAATCTTTTTATCACTTTTTTTTCAGTTCAGAGAAAATCTATTTAAGGTTCCCTGCTGGTTTCAAAGAAGGTATGAAAAAGGTTTTTAATTAGAGCTGTACAGTTCATGTGCCTAATGAATCAATAGTAATTGAATACAGTGGAAGCTTCTTCAAAGCACACCCATGGAATATAGTAAATAGGTTTACTTCTATGCAAAGTGATCTTTTAAGAGTATTCTATATCATATATTGACCTGAATGCATGTTTTTTGCATGTATTCTCCTAAGTTAGGGCCTGGATGTCCAGTGGTATTGTAGCTGTCTTTGAAGTTGTGGGTATTAGACACAGTCACAGACATACATTCTCTTGATTAATACACTTCCTAAAATTCTGATACATTCTGTATGTAGTTTTAGGAAGTGCTAAATGGGTTATCCCTACAGAATACTGAAAATGGATTATAAATTTTCATTTAAATAGTTTTAACCACTACTTTAATTTAAAAGTTAAGGCAACAATATACCTTCAATCATCAGATTGGAATAAACAAATTTAGGTTATCAGAACGAGAGGCCTTTCTGAATAAGGGGTGCCTTAGTGTTAAGTCAACCACACTTCCTTAGGGAAAAGGAGAGATTCATAATGGAGCACACTTCTCTAGATCCAGAAATCATTGTATAGTGCAGAGTTTTTGGAGATCCTTCTTTAAGGAAATTCCCCACAGCTGCTTCTTGTAGGAAAAGCTTTCAGGTACAGGTGCAGACATGGACCTTCAGAGCTTGTCCACACATTTTTGAGGACATTTTGAGGACGTAACCATACCAGGCTTAGGATAGAGTAGTTAAATTGATACTGCCTCACTGATGAGCATTATTTATCGGCCTCACACAAAGATGCCTTTAGAGTGCCTAGCCTGTTTTGGTATGATTACAGATAAAATCGGTATATGTATTATCTGTCTTATTCCTACAGTGACTTCGTCTGCACTAGCAGCTTGCAATGATGTACTTACCTGGTTCATAAGATAAAGCACTTTAGCAGATCTCTGCTAGTCCTGGTCAATCCCCCTCCTGTGGTAGCACATATCATCTAGGATAGAAGGGACTGTGCAGGAAGAGCTCAGCAGAAAATGAAACATTACTTTGATTTCTCCAATGATTTTGTTTCTTTGAGAATTTCACTGATGCACAAAGGATTTTTGCCTTGTGCAAACAAAGCATTTTTCTGTCTTGTTTGGGGATTTTATGTGGGGTCATCTTGTTATAGGTGAAGGCGAATGAGCACCTTGTGAAAAACCAAGCAGAAGGACATTTGCTTCAAAAAGGACTGCTTTGTAAGACCTAAATCATGGTACAGGAAAATCTAACCTTTCATTTTCAAAAAGCTCTCCAGCCTCCATTTTTATGAAGAAAATGCAACCTGAAGGCATGCCAAGATTATAAAGCCAGAAGGCATTAATATGATACATACATGCATAATATTACAATTATAGAATACATATATTTGATGTAATAGAATGCATTAAGTATATTTAATCTGCAATATTCAGATTAATATCTTCTTCTTCAAGAGTCTCTGTGCTTCTGGAACATTCATAGCTATCAGCATCGAAAAAACTTTCCTTAAGAAGGAAAATAAGTAACAAAGCAAGTTGTTTTTGGAGAAAGTAATTGAAATCTTGAAATTAAAATGCAAGCTTTTTCTAGTTAGGCTGTTCCCATAAAAAGTCTGATGCATGGGCTAGCTAAGATCCCAGTGCACTGAAATTCATAAAATTCATCAGCTTTGTATTAAATTTATGAAAAAATTGAACAATTTAACTCACAGCAGGGTCTTGATAAGGAATCTAGGAACACTTAATATCTCAGTGTGAAAAAGAGGGAGCTTTGCTGTGCTTATTTGAGCTTGATTTATTATTACCAGAGAATGCTGGTGCCTGGAGCACCTGAATGCCCTTCTAAAGGTAACTTCTGGCAAGTGGTGAGGAACAGCCAAGCAATTAAAAGAACATAATTAACTTTTGGATGCTCTTTTCTGACATGATAACCCAAGGTTATAATGTGATCTTTAGGTGATCCTGGTGTTCCCAAACTGCATTTTGGCTAGTAGGATCTGTGCAGGAAGGAGCTGTACCAGAAAGCATTTTCCAGGATTCCTTTCTAACAGAGGCAATTTTTTATCTATTAGAAGTAGGATAAAAGTTTTTTTTTGTCAGTGGAGCAAAGGGGAATTCTTTGCTCCACTGGTAAAAAAACTCCCCCTCATTTGAGTTTGCTTGTTGAAGTGGGTTTATTTCTTAAAATATTGGTATAATAGTGTATAAGTGGATAAAATAATGCTTACATACCTCAAAAAAAAAACCCAAACCAAACCAAACCAAATAAAAAAACCACCAAAAACCCAAAAACATTGTGGGGCAGGACAGGTTGATTAATTGACTTTTATGCTATGCACAATGTTTCTATCAATTTGTAGATTTCATATGTGTGCGTGTCAAAAATCAGATTGATAAATGCAAAGTAATGCATACAGGGGAAAGCAATTTTTACTTCACGTGTAATATGTTGTGTTTTGAGAGGCCACCACCACTCAGGAATGGGACCGTGGGGAGACTGTAGATAGTACCGTGAAATTGTCAGCTTATTGTTCAGCAGCAGTCTGAAAAGCAAATAAATGTTCAGAAATACTAGGAAAGGAATAGAGGGGGAAACAGAGGACATCCTAATGACAACAAATACCTTCATTGTTTGCCCACACCTTGACAGCTGTGCGCAATTCTGATTCTCTCAATTTAAGAATTAAAAAGCTTAAAAGGACAGAGAGTTTGGAGAATAACAACCAGGATAATACAGGGGTATGGAACTGCTTCTGTATGCGGAAAATTAAGATACATCCATTTTCAGTTCAGATAAGACATCTGGTTTTGAAAAAAAAATATCTTCAAACCACCCTCATTTACTGCACTTTGGTTCAAATGCAGTCATGGAGCAGCTGAACTGAATTATTTTAGGATGAAGCAAAACAATCTCACATCCTGGAATATGACTTGTGCAGTTCTAGAACACGTGTAGTGCAATCTGCATGGCCAATTTTATAAGAGTTGGAAAAAAAAAGCCCCCTGAAAATGCTGGAGACTCTGCATCAGTAGTTTTGTTTTACAAATGCACTCCTATTGCCTACTATATAACATAAGCACTGCTGAGGTAGGCTAGGACACTTTAACCTTAGAAAGATGATTTATTGGAGATATGAGAAGGGTCAACACAGTTCTGAGTGTTACGGAGAGGTATGCTAGAGATCGACTGGTTGTTGTATTTTTCAGATACAGATCCCATTGAATTAGGTATAACATTGATTTTGATCAGGTTTGAAACAAAAAGAAGGGCGTGGTTCACCATGTGACATGCAGTGGGCCTGTGTAACTCCTTGTCAAAGGATGTTGTATATGGATGAAGCTTAGGTGAATTTGAAGGCAGACAAGTACTTGCTGACATTTAGTAACTGGAGTACCAATTGTGTAAGGATCATAAAATCTCTTTGGCTGAAAGTGGCTAGATCACATATGTTCCCTTTTCTTTCCCTCCCCTACACATCCGCTTGTGATCACTGCTGGAGACAGAGCACTGATCAAGGCAAGCCTTGAGCTGGGGGTATGTTCTCTCATGTGGTATGTTCCTATATATTTTTTTTTTTTTTTTTTAAGAATTGCTGTAAAAATGATCCTTGAATAGACAATTAAACTTGAATTTTACCTTTGTGGCTGATGCTGGTGATGTCCATACTAGAAATGTTTCCCAGAAGCCTCTGCATGTTAAAATAACTGTGTTATTCTGAAGAAGTTTTAATTGAGTCATTTAGATGATTTTCAGCATCACAGGCTAACCTAGACTCTACATGATGGCAACAGTAAAGGGTAGCCATTTGAAGCAGCCAAAATTTCCTGTGGAGATTTTATGTTAATTTTGATTTAACCTTTATCATTGCAACACTGCATAATTTCATGGGTGTGTAGAAAAGCTGGGTGTGTTAAATGTGCAGTTGGAAAAGAGAAAGTGAAATACCTGAGACCCCAAGTCTTCTTAATCTCAGTGTTTATATCATTTATGGCAAAGCCTCCCTCTCTTTTTATATATATATATATATATATATACATGCACGCCTGTGTGCAGTAGTGAAATAAATACACCTTTGTGTTGAACATGACAATTTTTAACAGTAAACAGCAACACTGTATTTGACATTTATGATACAAGGAACGCAATGTCTGACTGTGATGGTAGAAGATTTGAAACATTCTCCTTGGAGAGATAGTATAATTAGGTGGTGCTATGCCAAAGCCATAAGAGGATTGTCAAACTCTGAGTCAAATAAATAGCAATTGGTTTAGAGTGATGAATTAAAGCTCTATGCTTTGAGGGGAAAAAGGAGTTTGCTTGATCTAATAGCCAGAAATGGTCAGAATATTTTTTATCTATATTTTGTTTCACCCAGAGCACAATGCTTCCAGCTGCACCATTTTCCCAACAGCTCTTCTTGGAGGAGGTGTTGGTTATGGAAGGGCAGCAGTTGGACACCAGTGCTTGCCACGCTCCTTTGGAGATGGCAGGGTCACCGGGCTAGCTGGCATGGCCTTTGGTGTGGAGTGTGGTTAGATCACAGTCTGGGATATCATGGCTGCAGGGAATACTTTTTATTACATCTGAATGACTAAACTAACCAATAACAGTAAATATTTAATGTGGGTCAGGCAAGCCTTATGAGTCAACACATTGCAGTATTACAAGATGCATTTTCATACCAGTTGAGGACATTGGATTCCTGTAACTGTACTCTGCTGGTAATGATTTCAGACTATGGGATGGCAAGATGTGACTCTGTAGGCCTATCATGGACCAGGTCATTTGGATGCTAGGTAGAGCTCTGGCTTCCAATTGCTTGAGTGGTTTGAACTGTGCTTAACTGAAGAGCAAAGCACCATACGAGACGGAAAAGTTTCCAAAAAACAACATACCTCCACTCTGGCTTCTTGCTTAGTACACTGAAAAGACTTGTATTTTAAAAGACATGTAATCATGAAGAGATATGTAATATGCTTTTTAAAGATAAATAGTTTGTAACTTACTTTTAAGTACAATTTAACATATAGGAAAGCATTTGTGCAGATATTGGTTATCAGCACCATGCAGTCATCAGTTTTAAAAACTGCAGAGGGGAGAGAGACTCACAGAACCTGATGGGGGAGATTCAGAGACAGTTGAGACTCAAGAGGTTGATATATTCTGGCTGTTCAAGTTATCTTTTGATTGTGATAAGAAAGACTTCATCACCAGCTTTCTGCTTATGTAGCTTAAATACTTGCTTTGCTCTACAAAAAAGCTGTGCCAGAGTTATTATCAATGCACATGATACTGTGCACCAGGTGTCTTCAGTATGAAAAATGTCTTCAACATAGCTCAGTAGCATAATTTCAGAGGTTATTTTTCTTGTTCTCATTGTACCTTGTGTATGCAAGAGGGAGTGCACACGCACTTTAGGCAACTAGAGATGAGAAAGCTACTAAAAACACAAGAAATGCTAAGGTAAGGCACCACCTCCAGAAAGACAAATAGGGAAAAATCAAGATTAGGGAACACATTTCTATTTCCCCCAGAGATTTTTTAAACTGAGAGATGATACAAAAGGGAGAAACCTAATATTTTACTCCAGTTTCATTCAGAGGTTTATTTTTTATTTGTCTTTCTCTTCTAATATGATACAAAGGTTTTCATTTGATTGTGGGATGTTTCCGTCTCTTAAGGTAGAGGAAAGGGTTAAAGCTCTACCAATAAGTTGCTAATTCCTCCTCTTCAAAGGCTGGGGTAATATATGGGATGGTCTATAAGCATGGCATTTTGTATTTTAATCCTCTTCCATTAAATTCTAATGACTGGTTGCTAAACGATGTCATGCATTTCCTCCTCCTTTTATGAGGAGCTGTTTTATAAAGCAGCAGCTTGGAAACGTGCAGGAAGCAGTCATCTCTGGAACTGATTGCATTTCTGATAGAGCACTTTTGTACTGTATCCCTGGAGAAACACTGCAGGTCATAATCGCTTATGTTCTCCTTGTAACTGCAGCATAATAATTTACAGAAGTAGTGCAAAGATGGAAACAAGATCTACCATCTTAAAGCCTTTTCCTAGACTCAGTTCACTCAGTTTCTTTTTTGTTTCATTCAGAGAAAGCAGATTATTATTATTAGTGGAGTGAAGGGCTATGTACCATACAACGCAAACCTCCACCTCTGAAATAGCTGACATTTGTAAATTGGTTGGGAGTATGATCTGTGAGAAACACGTCCAGTTTGATCAAGTGATGTGGAAAGGCAGTTGAACAAAAGCAATATTTGCATACATTGGGATGGCAGTAATGATTGTGCCCCTTCTGCCTGTCACATGGATTCATTAGAAATGGGTGTCAGCCATTAAGCTTTGATTTTCAACACAGATAAGCAGTGAACAAGCAAATAAAGGAGACAAAGGCTGGCCACACTGCAGGGTAGTGCAATGATCTGATTATGCTGAGAAACTGTCCGCCACTTTCTTGGCTGGCTATTCAGAATAAGGGGATGCGTCTCATTATTTCTATTTCCCTAACTCTGTCCTCAGTCAAATGTTGGTAAGAAATGTGTAGGTCTTACCTAAGTCTTCCCTGGAACATTGTTTTCCTTGGCTCCTGATAGAAAATTACAAGACAGTCCCCTAAGTGAATTCCTCCTGATGTGGCAGATATAGTGAGTGCCAGGGTGTTCAGAAAGAGTGTAGAAAAAAGCTTTTTGAGGTTTACAAAACACATGGCATCTGTTTGTTGTATTCTCTTTTTTTTCCATTTGCAAGTCCTGAAGAGTATATAAACATAGAGATGGCTTTTATGCTTTCTGTGGATGCCTGGATTTCTAACATGGGACTAAAGGCCTGTGCCAAATAGTAATTTGCACTAGACATCAATCATTCTACTAGTATTAGGCTGTCACAAACAATGTTTTATGACTGGACTGGTATTAGCCTGCAGATTTCTGATGATATGCTTAAACGGCAACTCAGGCCAGTCTTTCTTTAATATTCTGCTAATTTGGATGTTCATTGAACTGTGAACTTTGGCGCCAAAATTGCAGTTTCACCAAAAAGATATACTGCTGTGACCAGGGAATGAGAAGGGTACTTTAAATATACCAGCAAATATAGCTCTGGTTCCCACTTTAACTTTAGGAAAGTCACTTAGCTTCTTATTTCAGCTGGCCCATTTATACTATGGTGATGATACAATGTCATTGAGTACAGTGCAGTTTAACACTCATTTGCAAGTCATTTTGAGATTTCACATGAAAGGTTTTGCAGTAACAATGCTTGAGAAGACTACAAAGTCTTGCCAGTGAAGTCTGTAGTGGTCACCCTGAGATGAGACTTGAAAACTGAGGGGGAAAGCAATGGAGAAGACGGCCTCAGGCAATGAAAAGTGAAACAAAGTGGAGGCAAAACCCTTAGTGGCAAGAGTTGAGGCCTTTTTCTTCTTCCCTCTTTTTTTTCTTGTGTGCTGAGTAGCACTTAGCATTCTGTGTTAATCTACTGGGATCAAAGCTTCTCATGTAGGAGAATCTAGCATGTTATTTTCTCAAGAATTATTAACCATGTAATAGGGATGGCAGAAGGGAAGGTGATTAATGGAAACTTGATATAATTGATTTGATTTTCACTACTGATGTCACTAGCTCTTAATGATGTACAATCGTCTTTACATTAAGGAGAAAAATTAAAAACCAAAATACAGCTATTGTAAACTGTGGTTCATCCTTTGTTATATCTGTTCTCCAAAGCCCTAGATTTGTGCAGCAGTGGAAAAGGTACAAAGTGAACAAGCAGTAGAGATTTTTAGGTTTTACATTTTTAACAAGATGATTTGAAAATCCACATACATGAATTGCATTGTGTTGTTCTGTCGGATGTATTGCTTTTGCAGTGGACACTGGCTAAGTATATGAGGGCTTGAGGAAAGCTAAGGTTGAAAATCCTACCAGAGTTGATGGTAAAGGCCTGATCTTTTTTTTCTGGTACTCCTTTTTGGATGGTTTAGGCATGTCAAATTGAATAGTTCATTCTATAGAGGCAGCTAGTCAAACAATAATCCAGGCATAAGCAGCAACACAAGGGCAAGGCAGAGAAAGACTGGGAAAATGGTAGAATCCTGAGACACATGGCTGTACATCAACTCTGAAAGCACAGTGCTAAATGTGTGAGGGATATGAGTGATAATAATAGATTAGTGACAAATCTTTGCCTTTTCTTTCCGTTGAAGAAAATAATTTCTTGAAGAACTTGATACTGATTGTCTGTTAATGTTTGTATTTGAGAAAAGAATGATATTGCAAGACACTATGTTCATGCATCATTAATTTTGGCTGTAAGACAGCCTGAGATTTTGGTTGCAAAACAAAACAGAAAAGGACTACCTGATTTTTTATTTTTTTTTTAACTTCCTTTTTACTCATTGATTTCTCCTTTTTATTTTTTTATTTTTTTATTTTTTTTAATGTGGCAAGCGC
The DNA here is from genome assembly GCA_024733675.1 of Psilopsiagon aymara. Classification (NCBI taxonomy): domain Eukaryota; kingdom Metazoa; phylum Chordata; class Aves; order Psittaciformes; family Psittacidae; genus Psilopsiagon; species Psilopsiagon aymara. The sequence continues at coordinate 23,322 of JANRGW010032413.1, forward strand.
AGTCCTGGAGAGACACATCCCTATTTCAGTTGTCTTCCTAACGGGTCTCTAGGCTATTAGTAAATCAAATTCTATAATGTTGCCTTACATTTGAATGAAGCTGAGCTCTCTTTCTGCACAAGGCAGGAAAGAGGAGTTGTCACTATTAATATATCTATTTTCCAGGGGTCAATTAAATGGGTCTTTTATCATCTTTATAACAGCAAATGTGATGATTGTGAAGACTCTGAAATAGAGTAATAAGACTTTTCTCTTGTGGGAAACAAATAAAAGTATGGTGTATTGAACTAGGCATTTATCCGTCGAGATCAATGAGGTGGCTGCTTTTCTCATTTCTTCTCCCTCCTGCATGGGGGAAGAACTTTTTATCTGTAAGTGCAGGGGAGGTGTTAAGAAGGAATAGCTGAGCTAGGAGTAGACTGATTAATGCTCCCTTATTTCCAGGAGGTCACATCTTTACTGGAGAGATGATAATTTACTTATCTTGCACACTTTATTAACAGATCCTAACCAAAGAATAGCCCTATATGCAAGTGTGAGCAGAAGGAAACATCCATGAGTCTGAAAGCAACCCTTTTGGCAATTTTTATAATCTAATCTTGCCTACCATCACTGTAAAAATCCAGGAGTACATTTCCAGCTCTTCTCAAACTACTATGCATTTCTAAATATGTATTTTACATTAAAGCTTAGTATTCATAATAGGGTCTCTCTCTGTTCATTAAAAAGCACAGGTAGTATCCATAAGGAGATAAGAATATTAGGATTATGCAATAAAATCTTTGCAAAGATGGCCACAGAGAGAGAGAACAAAGTGGCACTGTGTTTAATGAAATTCCTCCGCAGTGGTCTTATCCCTCTGGATGGTGACAGATTGTATAGCAACGTTCACTGAGCACTATAGGGTGCAGTTAGATTGTTGGGTGAGGACTCAAAATTCCTGTGGGCAGACCAGTCCCTAGCAAGGGTCACATGCTCAGTGTCCAGGAAAGAATGTTGATCACAATGTACTGAACAAAAAATATAGGCATCAATAGTTATTTTGTAAGCATGGTATTGCCTTGATCTGTACTTCCTCTCCGTATTAAAAAAAAAAAAAATATTTGCATACAAAGAAACAAACAACCCAGGTTGTACTAAAAATGCCTTTTTTTTTTTTTTTTTCCCATAGTTTTTGTCTATTCAGTGTGTATTTTTTACCCTTTACCCTTGGTATCTCATGATGAGTTTGTTCTGCTAGATTAAAGAGTGGCTTGTCATCAGAAATCTCCTCTCATTTGAATATTGGTAGACGCAAGCAAGTTGTCTTGTTTTATGAATAAACTAAACAGGTTAAACCTTTGAACGCTTTCAGGATGAAGCATGTTTCAAACAGATATTTGACAGTACAACTGTTTGCTACTGATATATAGCAGCTGCACTTATGTGCCAGACAGAGGAAATATTACTGTAAGTACCTATTTCTGTGCATCCATTTCTGCTTACTGTCTTAGTTACAGCAGGATGCAGATACAGCTGGTCTAACTGGTTATGTATTGGGACTCTGAGATCTTCCTTATTGCTACTGCTTTTATGAATTCTTTGAGCAATGTTCATAACTGTGTGACCCTCCATCTGGCTGTAGTAAAATGTGTTAGAAGATATTTTGTTTTTCATTTTCTAAAAGATAAACTCTAATGGCCTCTCTCACTCTGTAAGCATGACTATGACAAGTAAGCCATACAAAAAGTCCTTTCCACTTATTCTGATTTGTGTTATTTCATTCTCTCCACCAAAATTTTGCTTGTAATTTTAGGTCTCCTACCCAGTCATCTAAGAATACGGCAGAGTGGTGGTCCTTTATTCTGCTCCAGCTCTGCACTGCACTGGTAGTAGATATTCTGATATACCTTCTGCTCATCCACCACTTGGCTGAATCTTCAATCATCTATGCTCTGTTACTAAAGAAGAGGAATAAACTAGAAATCGGCCTGTTTCCTGGAAAGGTTGCACATTATTGCACTATTCCCACTGCAACGTTTCCTGGCACACTCACCAGTGTTCCCTTCTCAGTCACCGTTTCTCTTAGCAGCATCAACAAATCAAATGCTGTATTTGTACAGCCTAACATAACTCTGAATTTTCTGGACACTTCTGCAATTAAATCTTGAAAAGCAATTTCTGTTGAAACATTTTTTCGTATAATGCAATGTGTTCCAAAACACATTATATTTTTAACATATGCCTGGTCCTTTTAGTTGGTGTGAATTTCAGATCAAGCTGTATGTTCAACATTCCTCAGTTTCCTGTTAGTATTTACCCTGCAGTAATCTTCATCAATAGAACTGTGAAAGGTTCTGTTTATCATTTGGTGTTCATTTATTATTAATCTAAGATTTGACAGACTCCAAGACTCTCTCGCCTTTTATTATGCACATAAGTGAGCTAGAGGAACTGATAGGTTTTTCAGGTTTGATGGAAATAATAATATGCATTTTTCTGGAGTATTTTTTTATGAATACATTATCTGGTAAAAGAGATAGTTCTTCTTCTACTTTTGATTTAAAGATACATCATTTTCATATAAACTGAAATTTTCTTCCAAGTGTAAAAGGAGAGGGAAATACAAAATCACACAAAAATGTGGTAGTTTTAGTACATTTATAAATTACCATATTTTTCTTGCATTAGAATTCTTATTAAGGAGATTATATTTCAAATTATTATTCTCAATATTGTTTTCAAAAGTAACTTGAGCTCCTAGATTTAAGTCCAGGTATCATTGCTTCTCTCAGGGAAATGAAAATAAATTAAAATGCCTACATAACAAGTGATAACATTTAGCTGCTTTTGGGAGTGAGCACTCCAGATCTGGGGTGCTTCCAGACACAATTACTTTATCTACACAGTGTTGTTCCCCCGCAGTAAATTGTCTCTAAGACCTTCTGTTACTTCAGGACTACTATTATTCTCCTGATGTTTCATTATGAGTGTGTCTTAGTAAGTTGTTTTCTGTTCATGCAGATAATAACCATTTACCAACCATCCCTGAATACTGTTGGAATCTTTCAGTCTTTAATCAAAGCTGCCATCGGCTCTGATTCTCTTACTCAGACTTACTTTTCTTTAGGTTTATTTGACCTTTTGAGGTAGCAATGTCAGGTCTGAAAAGCTTTTAATCTATCCAGTGACTAATATCTAGCAATACCTATCAAACTCAAGGAATGCTTTGGCTGCAGTGACCATGACATGGTGGAGTTTGAGGTCCTTAGGGCAGCAAGGAGGGTGCACAGCAAGCTCACTACTCTGGTCTTCAGGAGAGTATATGTTTGCTTCTTCAGGGATTTTCTTCATAGAGTACTATGGGATTAAGCCATAACCCCATGGAACAAAGAGAAGCCCAAGAAAGCTGGTTAATATTCAAGGATCACCTCTCCAAGATCAGGAGTGATGTACACTCTTGGAAAGGATTTTAGCCTTTAGAAGGCTTTAAATTGGTGCAAAGCAGACACAGAAACAAAGGTAAAGTTTGTCTATAATCTGTTCATAGTAAAATATAGTAGTAGTATTCAAGAAGGTGTGCACCCACATGACATTTTGCTTATCAGTTGTACTTTGAAACAGTTGTGGAATTGCTAACTGAGATTATCTAGATTATGAATATTGCAAAATCAAGCAATAGCTGAGAAACTGAGTTGACAGTAAAATTCTCAGACTTTTGGAGTCCACAGAAGTCTGACAGGAATTCCTGTGCCAGTAGGAATCTGATAATTCAGATTTCTTCCCTGTTTATACCTGCTAAACTAAAAACCTGGAAAGCAGAAACATTTCCTTTGAGAAATCAGACAAATAAGTTCTTTAAGTGCAAAATATATGGAATAGTTTGTGTCCATCCCTCTCTGAGTGAGGCAGTAAGATTTCTCTCTTCATTCCCTGTATACCCCATCAGAGGAAACCTGCAAAAACACCACTTATTGCTCTTTCAGCATGCTGTGAAAATTGTAGTGTTCTAATGATAAGGTAGAGCCCATAGAAGTAGTGGGATCAGAATCATAATCAAAGCATTCTTGCAGCAATCAGTAGAAAAGATGCAGGAAAGCAGAAGGGAAAACAATTCTTTAAATCTTTCTTACATTTTCTCATATAGTCACAGACGGGTGGGAGAACATGAACACATAGGTGTGTCCCCCTACAGCCCCACTCACAGCTGTGCAGTTATGCACATGTGCACACAGTTTTGCTCCTGGTCTAAGTCCAACTTGGAATTTGAAATGGTTGGGTGATCACATATATCAACAGTATATTACTCTATGGTGATAAGGAATTGACTTTCATGTTCTTTGTTATAATTTTGAAGGTTAAATTTGATCCCTGGGTTAGAAGCACTTAAGCAAGTGTTGTGTCTGGACTAGTTATTCTTTTAGATTCCTGAGGGAATCTTACCTGTACCCTAGCCACCAACTGGGGAGGCAGTGGATCTACTGCAGGACTAACCCTGTCTTTCATTTTCTTCTGGTTGAACTGGATACTGAACTTCACCTAAGATAGTCACCCTATCTTTACTGCCACTGTATGATTATGCTTTATGGGCATCTATAGACCAATTATGATGTGAGGTTTGATGACTTTTCCAGCCTTTATAGTCAGCGACATCAGGAGAAATCCATGACCACTGTGAAGGTACATTTAATGAGATCTATTTGAGAACATGAGTAGGTAGGTATCACTTATAAATGGTAAATTATGAATGATTTATCGAAATTATGTATGTTATAACAGTATTATATCATTCTGACAGATTCACTTTATGTCTGAAAAGTCAATCGCTTACTGTTTGGAAATCTCAGCAAACTGTTAAACAGTTATCAAGTCTTCCATGGAATTGTCCACCCCCATGGGTCTGTTAGCATCCTCATTAACTTCTACTGTAGAAAGTGATTATTTGATTATTTTTATTTAAACTTTTCTCCTGCAACTGCAAGTCTGCAGTGTGATGTGTGCTTTTCACTGTATTGGCCTACATCTGTAATGTGAATCAGTTTTGCCTGATTTGACCACAAGCTGTGACTTACTATTGCATGTCTACATTGAGACTTCACAATAATTAAATAGCTAAACTGAGAAAACACACATTGCTTATTTCAAATCAAGCATAACATGAGACTGCATGGCATCTGTAGTACTAAAATGATTCTCTAAATGCACATCTATGCTCCTAATGATTACAGAGTTTGTAAATCCATCATCTGACACTTCCAGAAAATGATTGCGTATGCAATGTGGAGGAGATCAATACCTTGTTGCTAGGAGATTGTCTTTCCGTTAGTCTGAGAGATTGGTATATTAAGAATACATTCAGCAGGACTCAATGTTTTATGTCCAAATTGCTCTTTAATTTTTCTGGTAGAGGCAGATGTTTCTTTTTTGTGTTTTGTTTGGCATGCACCTTAAGTAGAAATTCCTAACCTAAAATTAATGGTGGTCTGGTTTCCTGCCTGCATAAATTTCCTGTCTGTCTGTTAAGAAGCCAAAGCAGAAAATCCCATTGCAGTAGATTCACTCTGATCAAATTCCTTATAGGGAATCAAAAAGAAGTTCCCTGAAAAAATGTCAATGCTAGGCATCTTTGATAAATTTTAACATGTGAAACTGAAATTTGACAGTCTGTGTGTGTAGTGAAGACAACCAACAGCAAGGTTTAGCAATAGCAGAACTAGCATTACTAATGCATTGCTGGATTTGGCCAGGAGATGTAGGTAACAGTGGTCTGCCCTTGCGATACTGAGTAAGGTGTTATCCTCTCTGTTTGACAGTCTTTAAATTAAGCATAAAGCCACAGACTTCCCTGGTGAAGAGACAGTGAAAGAGAGCAAGAGAGGGAGGGATTTACTCCTTTGGAGAGTAAAAATCTCTCTGATGCATATGAAGGTGTTATAAACCTGTAAGGAGTGAGCAGAAATCAGCATTGTTTGAAGGAAGTGATGGTGTTATTTATGTCAAGATTAGATCAACATATGAGCCAAAAATCGTAGAGTAGGGGTGCAAGGTAGGATGCTCTGGAAAAGTGATGCTGCAGTTGACCAGAATCAGATTTTTTTCTTCCAAGGCTAATTCTTTACTTCACAAATGACCACAGCAAACAGTTTAACAAATGGAAGATCAAGAAGGAACTTGATTAAAATATCTAAATGTGGAAGTCAGAATGTCAGAAACTGAAATGAAAAATAGCATGCATATGTAGATGGCTTTTGGGAAGATATGCTTTTGCTAAACTCAAACTACTGCACTCAGAAAAAGTGTACTTGAATGAAAATCTTTGGCCTTTGGTAGAAGATGCTCTAATGTTCCTTTTGGGCTTTAACACGGGAAGCTAAGGCAACAAATGTCTGCAATAAGAAGACTTACCCTTCATTAAATATATCAGCTGCAATTAAAGAGTTTGCCACTGTTGTCTTTCCTGAAAGTCTGCAGCACAGAAATTTAGCAAGGCAGGTTGCCAGGTGTGGAGCTGAATGAATAACCTCTTTCTTGCTACAGGTGAAGGTGGCTGTAATAATCTGACAGAAAAAAAACTTTTGATATAGTAGTGATCAAGGGAGAGTTAAGGTTATTTGTGCTCCTTATTTCTTTACAATGTCATACTTTTCAATGTATTAAAATTATATTGATATGGTCTGAATCCTGAACACTGAAACAAAACAAAAGTGAGAGTCTGCTTTCTCTGTATATTTTGGGGTTTCTGGAGGGATTTTTTTGTTGCTGTTTTGTTTGTTTGTTTAGTTTTTTGTTGGTTTGTTTTACTAAATTCACAGGAATTTTTTAATTTCAGGTTAATAGTTAATGTGCACATAGCTTTAAATATAGACAACATGCACTGGATAAAATTAGTCTCTTAAAGGCTTCAGTGTAAAAAATATGACTTGCATGTCATTAATTTTATATTTTCTGAGTTTTAGTTAGTGGGCTGTGTTCAGTGGCTGTGATATTTCCTGCAAATATATAGTTAAAAACCCATATATTTAGATCTGTGCGTGTATAATTGCCTGAGTTTGTAGGTGACAGGTATCCTACTACAAATCAAATTAATCCAAAATTTGTGCCAAGAACCTTAGATTCTGCATCAGTGGCTGGGAATTTGGGGCATTTTTACAGGTGCTTCAAATATGTTTAAAATGAAGTTTCAAGATTTCAATCTGTACATACAATCTTCTGTTGTTGCTGCTATATTATTTTGTGGTGTTTCCATGTTTTCTGATGATCATTTCCTACTGTCAGAGTTTTAGAATTAGCAGCCCTTTAAAATAAATGATGCTGCTGAGATTTATGTCATATTGTTTTAGTCTGCTTGCTAGTGCAGGAAGACATGACAGTTGCAGTTGATATTCAGCTCACATCTCAGGCTTTTCCTTGCACTACAAAGGCTTTGCTAGGGCCACTTTTGTGCATGATGAAAACCAAGTACCTGGAACATATTTTGCAGCAAGGGATAAACTGCAGAGTCACCAAATTGTGTAGTGTACAGGACCCTGCCTGTAGCAACACATCTGTCTCTATGAGTTCATATGGATACTTAAGTGTCCATGTGGTCATAATGTATGCAAGTAAATTAACTGTGCATAATTATGTGCTTGCTAACACAGAGGGAAGCAAGTTAAAATTTCATTTGTCAAGCTGAACCATACATATTTGCAATCCAAAGAGGTTTGTTTTTTTTTTTTTGTTTCTCCTAGGAAGTGGGTAATTTTTCTGTAAATCATATCATCCTTTATCCTGAAATGAGTCAGACAGATCTCTGTGCACAATCAGGTACATTTTCAGAATATTTTGACTCATTATATTAGGTCTGTCTGGAATGGAGTTAATTTTCCCTGTAGCAGCCGTCAAAGTGCTGTGCTTTGTGTTGGTAGCTAGAATAGTGCTGATGACACACCTGTGTTTTGGCTACTGCTGAGCAGTGCTTCCTACAGCATCCAAGCCATCTTTCCATCATCCCCCTTAACCCCAAAAGCCACTAGGCTGGCCTTGGGCAAAAGGTTGTGAGGGGATATAACCAGGACAGCTGTCTCAAACTGATCAAAGACATACTCCACACTGTACTAAGGATGTCGTCTTTAACAATAAAAGCTAAAAGACAGGAGGAGGAAGGGTGATCATTCATTATTACAATATTTATCTTCTGGAGCAGCTGCTACTCGTGCTGAAGCCCTGTTTCCCAGGCAGTGGCCAGACATCCTCTGCTGATGGGAAGTAGCGAATAAATCTTCTGTTTTCCTTTGCTTCTGTACATGGCCTTTGCTTTTGCTTTATTAAACTGCCTTTATCTTGACCCACAAGGTTCCTTCCATCTTATTTCCACCCCACCCCTGTACTGTTGAGGAGGGGAGTGACAGGGCAGATTGGTGGGCACCTGATGTTCAGCCAGGGTCAACTCACCGCACTCCCTGACAACTTACTTCGTGAATAATGGATGCCAAATAAACTTGGTGTCACCAATTATGGGGTCATCTGCAGCTGGCTGCAGATTTTGTTTCAGTTATATACTGTCACTAGAGAAACACAGATAACAAAATGCACAGGAAAATGATGATTCAGTATTCTGTTAGAAACAGTACTTTGAATGCAAAGGCTGTGAATCCCTGTGCCTGAAAGCACAACTCAGAGCGTTAATTATGAGCATGGGGCAGAAGGTTCCATCTTCATTTGAAATTTCCCTCAGGGTAACAGGGTGGAATCAAACCCTTGTTTGCCCTTCTGGGTGTCTTTAATTACCTGCCTCCAAGTTTCCAACCACTGGGGCTCCCTCTTTGTTACCATGACAACATCCCTGCTGTCAGCATCCTGAGCCTGTCTGTCTGTGCTCAGGTCACTTGGAAACCCGTCCAAGTAGTTTAAGCAATATGGAAATAATGCAGATGTATAGAAATGCAGGAAGAGTGTTCATTTTCTGCCTTCCCCTCACAGCTTCTGGGATGTAGGTGGAATCCTGCAATGTGGATGGGGACTGCTCGTGTATGAAAATCTGAATGGTTGGCTTAGATGTCTTTCAGGATAGCAAAGCCTTCTCTCTATGACTTGTGAAACCTATCAAGTTTCTAGCGAAGTGTCGCATGGTGAGAGAATGAAAAAATAAGGCAGTAGAAGGAGGGGGAGGCAGTAAAGGGGATGCTGGGGAAGCAGCTGCCTGGCTGTTGCCAGCTGAGGCCTGCCTGGAGCACCGAAGGCTCTCGGGGTCACAGGACCACAGAACTGTTGGTGTTGGAAGGGATCTGAGGCAGAGCGGGGCTGGGGATGTGGTGAGAGGAGAGTGCCCATGGCTGCAGTCCCAAGGGGGTGTTCAGGACCCCTTGTACAATTTGCGATCCCTGGACTGTTCCTGCTGGCTTCTCCAGACTGGACTGCAAGCCTGGATTAGGTCTCTTATGCCTAAGAGCATGCTGTTAAGGCTTGTGGGCCATAATATACCAACAGCACTGCAAGCTGTATGAAAGATCACTGTATTTTCTGCCGTACCTGAATGCACTGGCCCTCTGCTGTTGTGCCAGTCTGTCTGCCCCAACTGGCCACAACACATGTTGGGTTTCTCAGTTCTTGATGGGTTAATGAAATCCCTCAAATCCAGCTTCTTGTGCATATAATCCAAGTGACACTGACAAATTTGCACTGTGTTTCTATGGTCCTTTTAGAAACAGACATGGTAAGGAGTAAGACTCATCTATTGTTGCTCCTGTTACAAACCCCCAGAAATAGGAGCTATTCTCAAGTGTCACCTTGCACCCTGTCACCCAAAGTGTTGCTGCCTGCCATTTTTTTTGACAGTACAGGAATGTCGTACGTCTATGTATTAGTAATGGACTTGGCGCAGGATGTCATTCTTGGTAGACTATGCTAGAAAGTCAACCTACTGATTTATGAATATTCAGCTGGCCACTAAAGGGCATGCTAAATCTTACACAAGATGACTTTAGAAAGTATGTGAGGGAGTAAACAGACTATTGACGCACTCACAGTCATGCTTATTACTCTGAAATAGGGATTCTCCATGTCTTCCAGCTAGAGATGAAGGCCATCTGGGCTGAAGAAAAGTATGCTGACTAATGCAAAGAAAGATTCAGCTAAGTGGAAATACATGTGTAGAAGCCCAATATGTACTGTCTTTTTTTTTCCTTTTTTTTTTTTTTTTTGGCATGTTTTATATCTTGGGGTGCAGGAAAAATATGTTTTGTTTTTAAGAAGCTGTTTTGGAGGAATTTTGTTCTCTCAGTTTTTTAAGTTCTTTAGGCTTCCAAACTTAATTTCTTTCATTAAAATAGAGGGAAGATTAGGGGCAGAACCACAAAGATTTGGTTGTGAAGGGGTAACACGGCATGACTTTGACGGGCTCAAAAAAATCGCCTCTCATATAGCTGGTTCTATAGTATTAAGCATATGTAAAGCAACAAAGAATGGAAGCCTAAAACAAACATGATTTCAATGAGGATCATCTCATGCACTGGACACTTCTTGAAAATTTTGAGGTTAGCATCTGTATGGCTTTAGTTGGTTTCCCATTAATGATTCCACATCTGTTATTTGCAGAAGTTGTTCTTGGTTAATATCTCTACCTTCTGGCAGCAAAACAGATAGACACAAACACTAAATCAAATATGCTTCTTTCTTAGGCAAATCAAAGAAAAGTGCTCAGGGAAATATCTGCCTCTTCCCATTTATTTTTATAGTAATATACATTATATCAATATAAACAATCAGAACCGTGTAATTAATTTCTGCATACTCATGCTTTTTTAATATGTAATGGTGGCACTTTAATCCTTGCCTGAGTTTCTTACTATTTCTTTAATTCAGTATTTTAGAGAACACTGTGTGAAGAAGTACAGAGTAGCAGAGGAAGGGGCTGTTGAGCCGTCAGGGTCATTTACAGGGTCAGTAGAACAAAAGGCTGAGATACCTCCTACAAATGTGTGGGGATCTGTGGTCAGTGTGAAGGACTGAAACTCTGACTCTGTATGCACCTGGAACTTATGTCTCTTTAATAGGTTTGCATCTGGGCCTAAGTTTGTCAAAATTTTCTCACAGAAGCTGGAGAAATAACTTGCTCTGAACACTGAATCTGAGTATTTAAAAAATAAGCAAAGGCTGTAGCTACTCTTCTAAACCTATATTTAGGAACCTGAACAAGTGACCCGGTTTCTGAAGCACTGAAGTCAAACTCTGAATTAAGGTTTTTGCTGACATCTGTGGGAGTTGTTATAGTACAAACTTCAGAAAATCAGGTCATTCATTTTTCAGTTCTGACTTTGGAGTAGGAGCCTAATTCTGTCCTCTTAATTTTTGAAATCTGAGTTTGCTTGTAGTCCATGCCCAGTTCTAACTTGGTTTGGAGATTGGATCCAAGTTTAAGAAATAGCTTGTGGAGAGCTGAAAAAAACCTGCAGCGCAGCAACATTACCTTTGCTATCTTTTTAGGGGAAAGAGGCCTTAGAAACATAATTTAATTGCTGTGGTGGTAGGATGTTAGGCTGCATGTTGGCTAAGGGAAAGAAACACAGGACACCTCACAGTCAGCCCTTTTCTCTGCCTAGCCGAGGTATAAGACTTAGGATTTTATTTCCTCTTTCTTTTTGAAGCTGTAGCTCAGGACTGTGGCTTTACTCACAGATCTGCCTTGGGCCTCCTGCCTGCAGTCCTACCTACTGCCCTGCTTTGCTTCGGACTGCCTGCCAGATCAGCACTTGGATCCTCTACACTGCAGCCTCAGGAGCTGAACAATGGGGGTAGTGGGTCCATGTCCTCATTGCACTAGTGGTAGATATTGTCTCTGATATATATGACCAGTGGGTATTTGATCAGGAGAGATATGACATACAGGCATGTAGGGAAGGAAAACAGAGTTAGATTACTGTCAAAAAAATTGATGTGTTTCCTTGTTTTTAATTTAGTACATTTACACCACCTTTGTTTAGGCGAGAAGGCTGTGAAGAGATATTTGGAACAGAAAGACTTACCACGGCTTAGCAGGTCAGCGCTCTGTTTCTAAGCAACTGTCAAGACAAATGTGATGGTGGTTTAAAAATAATGAATTTTAGTTAGCAAGTACTATGCTCATGGGGGAGTTGCCAAGGTTCATCCCATGAACCAAGACAACAATTTAGTCCATTTTCCTTCTTAGTACTCAGTAATCAATAAATTTTCCGCCTGCTCCTCTCTTGCTGATACATGACAGGTTAAGACACAAACTTCCTTAAGTAATGATGTGAGTTGCAGGAGCCTGTACTAACGGAGGGCAGTAATCCAAATGTAACAACTCATATCCTCCGTAGATAAATGTTGGGGGGGACACTAATAGACATCCACTGGAGGGCTGCGTGTGCATTCAGGCATAGATTGCAGTCTTTCCTGTCTTCGTCAGTTAATATGAACTTGACAATATTGATTAAGCTTACTAACTTTCTCACCTCTTTTATTATATTATTTATTTGGGTTGTAAGTGCTTTGGCCCATGGAAAATCTCTTGTCTTCAATTAATGCTGTTTGCACTGGTCTCAGCTACATCATTGGATAACGTTTCCATATGACATTATAAAGCGGTGATAACCAGTGGCTGATGGAATGATTCGTGTTCCATATAAGTAGCTATATAAAACTGTGCTGCCGTACAGAAAATGGCTAAGGCCAGGTCATGTTCTGATAGGGAGTGCACCTGGACTTCAGCTGAGACTTAGTATGACCCTGCTTTAGAGATTTACAGAAATTTAATTAGAGAATGAGGGAGTTTAGCCTAGAAACCCCAATTAAGCCTTCTGCTTGGAGCCCATTGAGATCTCTCCAGTTATTTCAAGGGTGCATGGTAGTCTGTCAGTGACTTCAGTGGGAGCTCGTCACTGCTCTTCAGGTTCAAAGAAATACCTGAAACAGCTGAAATATGAGAATGCCATGTAAAAATCTGTGTTGAGGTCTTCCTCAGTTATCAAACAAGTATCTTCATTACTGTCAGTGCTGTAATTCTTGATCATTTGAGTATGCTGCCGCCTTTAGTAAACATCTTAGTAGTGATATTTGTATGTCATCCTTATTTTCTCCTTGGTAGATTGCTAGCCATGTGAAAATGAACTACTTTAACTACTTCAAAGTGAACAACTAACTACTTTAGTGATGGAGCACTTGTCAATTACTGTGCAAGTATGTATGAAATAGTGGAATCAAAATAATCAAAATGGACAATATTAGCATCTCCAATACTTTAACTATGTCCTTGTTAAAAGTGACAAATCTGGGCAAGACATTTTGCAACTTGTAGTCTGATCACATTTGACAAACTGATGCTTGTGTTTTATTTCTGACTTTCCCCACATCCTATGGGAAGTAAGCAGCTGATGTGAACACTTGGAGCTCTGGATCCAAATGCATTTATTCATGAGAGGCTGTTCTTCTGGTGGGGCATCCTTTCCAAGATGGGCTTGTATAATTCACTCTGAATAATGAAAAAGTGCTCTTGTAAAAAAGTGCATATAATTGAAGTATTGCATGGAATAGTTGCTCTAGCTAGTGTGTTATGTGACCTAGAATTTATGTGTGGTTGATATATATTAAAATAATCTCAATAAACAGAAAAAAAAATAAAGGATGAAAAGGTTTTGTCTTATCTAGTAAACTGAGCAGAGTACGTTCTTTAGGGTATGATACCTGAGGGCAAGTACGATAGTGGAATTTATATACACATGACTACAATTTCAGGAAATGTAAATTTCAAAAAATGTAATTTTCAAAAAATTCTGTCTGGACAGTCTCACCTCTCTCTTCTTTCAGATGTATTTCTTCCACTAATTAATAGATATCCCTTTGTCATTCATGTGTCTGTTTCCTGTGAGCAAGTGTAGTTAACCAAGTGCTCTTTGAAGAGGAGGACAGATTTTCTGTCTTTTTTTCTTACATTAAGAACAGCCAAAAAGCTCCTCTTCTCTCCTCAAGGAACCTATGATTTCAGGAATTGTAATAATTAATTTTCTCTAATTTTTCAGTACACTTCTTCTTTATTCCACCCATTTTTTTTACTATCAAATACACTGAAGAAAATAGTCCTGGAAAAAGGTCAGTCCTGTCACTATTTACTTAACAATTCTGTGGAATTAAAGGTGTCTTTGCACTTAGCACAAGAGTAGGAATGTAATCTTATTCCAGTGCAGATTGATTACAACATTTTTTCATGATTATTTTTCTCTGTAAATGACATTGTTTTGTGGCTGATAGACAAGGATGTTCAAAAATGTTATAGTAAAGTTGTGTTTCAATGGATTAGTTTGCTTTCAGCAGAGGAAATGTTTTTGTGGTGAAGTTTTGAGTTTTATAAAATATTTTTAGCACATATGACTTAAAACCGTCAACTAAATCTATTAATATTCCGAGTATTAGAAGTGTAATTGTTCTTTCTCCTAAGGCAATATTAAATTGGTTTATTCAACAGTGGTCAGGCATGGGTTCCCAAGTCAACTTCATCCTTACTGCATTCCAGTAAGAGGAAAAATAATTTTGGGATGTGCATGGAAGAACATGTTCTATCTAGCATGAAATTTCTACTTGGAATCAATAGGGAAAAAAAAAAGAAGAGCTACAGTTTTACATCATAATTATCAGCAAGGAAAATATAAAACACAGTTCAAAAATCCCAGTGGAAGAACAGGAAATCAAAGTATCAAAGTTGTTTCAATTTCTGTTTTCAGTCTGGCAAAATGAGGTATGTCGTATTTCATACCTAAAATTGTATTTCATCACTAGATATGCATGCACAAATACAGACAAAAAAATATGTATGCAGGAAAACACATATAGGTGTCTACAGTAGATGTGCCTGAGTAATCAACAGTTTAATATGGAGAAAATGACTTCTGGGATAAGGGAAGAAATTCACTTAAAGTTTAAGCTTGCATGTTTTTGTTCATATGACTGAAAAATAAATTGAAGGAAGATTATATGTCTTCAGAAACTGGGTAAGTGGAAAAGACTTTGAAAAAAGTAAAAAAAGGTTTTTAGTTCTAAATGAAAGATTTTTTTCAATAGCTGTAGTTGAGATATTTCAACTTTTTCTGGAAAATCAAGTTCAAATGTGGATAAATTCCTGACAAAAATAGAAAACTTGGGCTAAACTAAAAATAAAAAATGAAAACTAGAAATGAAGTTGTATAAGACCCTGTGTCAGATACAGTTCAAGACTTAAAGTATCATGAGGTTCACCCAGAGGCTGACTGTTGGTTTCCAGATTTTTGCTTTGACTTAAGAATGATTCCTGCCGGAGCGTGTCTCTAGGCTCTGCATGCAGCACTCCAACTGTGTTGCTTCTTCAGCAGAGTGCTGTGGCAGACAAGCTCCTTCTTTGGAACTGCTTTTAGCTGTGTTTCCTTCAGTTTTAATGGCTGTCTGATTTTTTTCTCCCTTCAAGAAGGATGTCTCTGCAGGAGGGGCTATAGCATCTTTATGGAAAAAGGTTATCTTCCTTTTATGAAGAATCCTTTATAAGTCCTTTCTGATTTTTTCTCAGGCATGTGGCTGAGTGGACATTAAGTCGCATTCTCTTGATGTGTCAAGTTCAGTTATTTGCAGGACTAAGGCCTGCAAATAGTGACTGGTCACAGTCACCACTCATACCTGACCAGTCACAGATTTCTCTGGCCTGGGAGCACAAAAGGTTATTTCCAATAACTTGAGTTAAAGACTTCCCACATCTTATAGACCTCTAATAATTTGTTATTCCTCAGTCATCTTTTTGGGACCAAAGTTGTTCTTTGATGTTTGCTTTAATCTTCCAGTATAAACAATCATGCTGAAATCTCATAAACCAAAGCCCAGAACAATTAGTATGACATTTGTTCTTCTTAGATAAGGACAGCACGAATGCAGTTGGTTTTATTTTTATTTGCATAATTTAGAACTTCTAGGAGATAATTAAATGTCTATGTTTCATTTGTTTCAGTCAAAATCACAAAATAAGGATTTTTATCCAAAATCTAAAATACCTTATTCCTGCTTGTGGAACATTGGGTTGCAGCTATGTTGTGTGTTGTTTAATCAGACTGTATTCAAAGACTGAGAAAACATCTTCTTTTTAAGAAATGGAAAAGCCTCCACTTCATTCTGGTTTTAGTACACATTCTATTTTCATTTTGGGCTAGTTAACTCAGTAAATGAGCACATACCTCATCTTACGGTTTCGAGAAAGATATTTCAAATATTTCTTAGAGCTCAGACTTAGAACCCTAAAATATCTGACATTGGGTCTTGGTATAGAAACATAGTTTGTCAAATTGCCCAATAAAATTTAATTTGGACTATTAATTCTCATCCATTCTTAATCCAAATGTCTCTTTCCTTCACTGTCAATGGTGGATTTGCAAGAAAAAATTCTACTTTTTTTTTGTGTATTTTTTTTAATTTTGATACTGTCTCTTAATTTTTCTGAGTTTCACATGAATTTCTAAATCAAAGATTAATGCTGGGAGTGGAACCTTCTCGGAATATTTGTAGGAATGCAAATTTTCCTAGTGTGTAACCAGAACTTCTATGAAAAACTGCAATCACTGGGATGAGAGTGAAAATTAAGAGCACAGGAGACATCAAAGTTAACAGGAAAGCAAGGGAGATAATAGGAAGCATGAAAACCAAACAGAACTTTACACATGCACCTGGAAATTGCAAAGGAGATAGACTCTTTGCTGTGGTACATTTCACCTATATCCACAGCTGCTCTAGCAGCCAAGGTGGAAAAGTGTTCACTCTGCCTCAGGTTTGCTGCTCAGAACTTCTCAAACTATTTGATATTTTGATAACATTTTTAAGGACTTCATTAATATGAAGATGTATTCTTCTAATGGTGAGGTCTTACCAGGACACCGTTTGCTCTTTCAGAACTATGCATAAATAGTTATTTCTTCTGTAAATATGATGCATGTATTTCTTCTCTCTTGGCTTTGATGGGTCAGGAGTAAGAATGGGTGACTGGATGAAAGAGGCATGAACTTCACAAGAAAGCAAAGCTATGAGTTTGGGAACTAAAATGTTGTTTGCTTTTAACAGATATTTGACTGTTTTTAATTCTCAGTGAACTTGCCCATGCAAATAATGCTGAGGTTTTTCTCACATGTGTTCAATTAGCTAGAGGCTTATTTGCTTATCCAGGAAAGTTTTCCTAGAACTGGAAATACTTCAGTGAATCGAGTAGCTGCTGAGTGATGGGGGCAATATCCAGAAACATGGTGCCCCAGAGGTTATGACACAACAGACCAGATGAAGTGAGCTTTCATGGAGGTCTGTACACTTAAGGACATCTATAGAAGGCTAAATCACCACTTTCTCATTTCAGAGAAATCATTTGAAAAAGAATAGCTCTTTCCATTTGATGGGGAGACAGGGAGTCTTTTCCCACCTTTTCTGTTTTACCTAAGGCAAATGCATTAATCCCTTTTGAATGCAGGACTCTGGCAATAGTGTAGCAACCCTGCACCACAAGAAGGAGCCTTGTTGACAGGAGGAAGAATCCTCCCCTCCAGGGGTCTGTGCTGTGCTGTTTCATGTATTTGAAAGTCAGATGCTTAGTGTGATCAGACGAGAGAAAAGGCTAGGATGAATCACTGCCTGGCGATAGCCACTTCATTCACTAACTACAGCAACAGTCAGAATGACTAAGATGCAATGCCTTGCAAGTGGCTAAAATGAGGAGAGGTGAATCCCAGCCAAATGCTACTGATTATGTACAAATGTACATAATGTGGGTTTTTTTTGTGTGTCTGTGTGTATGTGTGAGTAACAAGAGCAGCTGAGTGCAAGGAAATGGAAGGAAGTAATGTTCTGTAAAGAACCCAGTAGGAAACAATGCTGAGGAGATCTGTAATCCATACTTGGATATTAATGAAAGATGTGGAAGAATGCTGCCCACCAGACTTCCTGGCTTACTGCTGATGTTTGGTCACTGTTGACTGTTAAGGATCAAAATCTGGGATTGCCGTTAAAACAGTCAGGTTATTAGCAAGAGGTGGACAACAGAATAAAGGAAGGAAATTACAGCACAACATACTTCAGTGTGTTGATAGGAATGTGTTAGAATGATGACTATATGCCCCGTGTGGGGAATCAGACATGCCAAAGGGTATTATGGATTAGGTCTCTAGTGATCTACTGAGGAGGTCAATGTCTGGAGAATATGATACTACCTATGTAATTCTGAAAGATGAAAAGATAAAAGAATATGAAAGCAAATGCTTTATGGGATGAAAAAAAATCCCTATCAATTAAGCAAAGTACTTGTATTTGTTAGTATAATTTATTTTTCTATTTATCTGTACCTGATGGCTATGCTAACAATGTCAGTACTTCTTCCTATGTGTAGTATTGATTCTTTGATGAAATGCAGATATTAATGGAGTAATATGCCCCTTTATCTTATGAATTCTTGGGAAATTATGACTATGAATCAAAATCTAAAATTAAGAAAATTATTGTTACTGCCCTGTGATTATTTAATGATAATTTTATTAATCTCTAACCTAATCAACTAGTGTTGGGGTTTTTTTACCATTTTACAGTATTTTTATTGTAGTCCTCATGCTGGGTACATTCTTCATCACACACATGCTCCTGAATTTGAGAAAAATAATCAAACTTGCCAGGTGTCAGTGGAACTGCCCCATATATTGTACTGGGGAGGATCAGCTGGAAGACCATGGTCATTGGAGGGAGTGATCTGAGCAGGGATACTGCCTTTTCCTGCACTTCATCATGCTGCTGCAAAATTAATTCCACTGGGTTGTCACTTTGCTCCCTCCCATCCCCTCATCATCCTATTGCTGGCTGGCTTTTCTTT
The DNA here is from genome assembly GCA_024733675.1 of Psilopsiagon aymara. NCBI lineage: Eukaryota > Metazoa > Chordata > Aves > Psittaciformes > Psittacidae > Psilopsiagon > Psilopsiagon aymara. Next base: position 42,145 of record JANRGW010032413.1, read on the forward strand.
TTATATCTTATCAAATGTGAAGCACTTAACTTCACCTTGAAGGCCCTTCAAAGCTGCACCTTCCCTACAGATCATCTATAATTCACAGAAAGTGTCATCTCTCAGCCCTGATAGGTCACTGATTTCAGCTTCGGCATTCACTTGTTAACATTTCAAACAAGCACTTTCATGTCTTCTCTCATGCTGCCTCCTAGGAGCTTGCTGCACACCTTGGTGAAGCTGTCTCATTACCCTCCATCAGACAGTGCTGAAAGCTCTCCCTGGCCTGGGTGCCTGTGACAGTCTCAAGGCCGCTGCCAGGCTGAGCCCATGTTAGCCATACTGCCCCCTCTGGGTCTCATCATCCCATCTCCTTCCTTGCTGGTTGTCTGTTCTCGGGTTGTCAGGGCTTTGTCCTTTTTTTTCCCCTGACCTTGTACAGAGACAGACAAAATGAGGATCTTGTCCATGACTCTCAAGCACTGTCATAACAGGAGCTTGTAAGAATAGAAATGTGACTGGAACTCATGAGATTTTATTTAAGAGCTTATGGTAGAAAGTCTTGATTCAGTACAGAATTTGTCAGACACACACTTTGTTGTATTTATTTCTGTCCTATTGACTTCAAATGGATACAGTATATTTATTTTTATGTGTGTGGTTAAGCATCTGGTTGAATCAGGCTGCTAAACAAGCTGTAATTTTCGTGTGATCAGCTATGTTTTCTTTGCATTGGAATATGCAAGTCCCTCATTGCTACCTTTGCTCTTTAAGCTGTGTGCAGACACTTCATGGGGAATACCATTGCCACAACAGCAATTAACCATACAAGCAGGAAAAGTGGAGAAGGCTTTGTTCTAGGGCTGGTGTTTGGCAAGAAGGTCATGTCTTCAATTTGGGGTTAATTACAAATAACTTTTGTTTTTGCATAGCTGCATCAATGCACATGTGAATAGAATTAAAAGGTGATATGTGGAGATTAAAGGGAGGCTGGAGGCCTGGAGAATGAAAATTGCTTAGCATCTCTATATGTGCTCAGGCAGCCCAATATGTTACAGAACAAGAACATATTTGTCTTCTGACAGATAGGTGTGACCTCTGTGATTTACTCTATGTACAAAATGCTGGAACAGATGCTGGAATATGAGAAAATGTGTATTGCATAGTAGGGCTAGGACAAAGGAGAGCATTATTAGTTGCTCTGAATTTGTGGGAAAAAAAAATGCTTTAGAAGCAATATAGCAGAGCTGGGTGTATTTTGCAGAGATGTAAATAGACAATAATGGAACTCTATAAATTTCTGTTTTATTTATGGAAGGCCCAACTGATTGCATTTTGGTTTTTGGTGCTGTACAGGCTGAAGCAATTTTGCACTCTGCTCATGTGAGATTCCTATTTTGGATGCTGCAGAGTATGAATATAGTAAATAATGCAGCAAAGGAAAATTTAAAGAAGTCAAAATGAGCAGTGTAGGATGAATGCATTCTCTAGAAATGCTTAAATCTGGGCTGAACTGAAATCCTGTGCATCTCCTGCACAGTTGTAGAAAGTCAGCGTGTCATTTGACCTTATGAAACAGTCTGTTTGCGCATTTACCAGTGACTGTTTACACATCTATCTGGTTAGCTCTTTTGGCCAAGTGATGCACAACCCACATTGAATTCAGGTCCCTACTCCTTCCTCCAGCATTGCTGACTGCTCTGCTCTTCTCCAGGCAATATTCAGTCCCAGGGGAGCAGCTGGTCACCTCCTGCTCACTGCCATTGGGCACAGTGCTGTGACAGGCCTACAAAAATCTCATCTTTTCCAGGTATTTTTTTAACCCTCTTTTTTCAGTCACGACGCAGCCTTCCTGCCCTGTTCAGAAAGCCCTCAAGAATATGAGAGAAAATTATCTGCCTTTATAAAGCAGGTCATAAACCAAGAACATTAATTTCTGCACATTTCTAAGCTAACTGCTTTAGAACATTATTTGTTTACTTATACTTTTAAAGTAAAGTTTGTAAGGACTTGTGAGGAGCAGAGATTTGTCTGTGCCATAATATTATCAAGCATTTTTTTGAATCATATTGAAGAAATACTGTATTACTTATTGAAAGCAAGAAGTAATCAGGGTTTACCTTTAAGTAAAGGATGAACAAGATTATTCTGATTCCCCAGTTATGTCGTGATTATCTTTCTAGAGAAAAAGTACCTAAAGTTTTAATGTGGTAAATGTTTGTAAAAATGTAAAAGAGTGAACACCATAAAGGACAGATTAAAGGTTAATGGGATGCTCCAGTTAGTGACTGTGACAAATTTTCTAGTAAATTAAGAAATCAAAATGCTTTAAGTTGTCTGAGTCCAATTTTTATCCAGTAGAAGGACTAGTGTGTATAAATCCCCACTCAATTCCTTTTATCATGTTCACAAAATTTTTGCAAGTCACCTGCAGTGATTCCCAGCAGTACCTTCTGTGCAGGAATGGCTGGAAAAGATTGCATTCAGAGGTCACTTCACCCCAGGAAGCATGGCATTAGTAAACAAAAGAGAAACTGTGAAATTGTAGCTTTGAAAATAAAAACCAATCCTCATAGGCCACCATGTGGCCAAGGAGGATCCATCATTTGTTACTCACAGGGTAAAAAGTTGTCCATACCCTGATGTCACTGGCCCTACCCAGCCTCCCCCATCCCTAACCATGGGTCCAGGAACCCCATTTCAGCTCAGGCCTGGGCACCAAGTCTTTGCCCAAGCTAAAAATGAACATGAGGTGGCTTCAGTGTGCACTTGGAGCCCAGAAAGCCAACTGTATCCTAGGCTGCATCAAAAGGAGAGTGACCAGCAGGTCGAGGGAGGTGATCCTGTCCCTCTACTCCGCTCTTGTGAGACCTCACTTGGAGAACTATATGCAGTTCTGGTGTCCTCAACATAAAAAGGACATGGAACTGTTGGAACAAGTCCAGAGGAGGGCCACGAGGAGGATCATGGGACTGGAGCACCTCCCGTATGAAGATAGGATGAGAAAGTTGGGGCTGTTCAGCCTGGAGAAGAGAAGGCTGCGTGGAGACCTTATAGCAGCCTTCCAGTATCTGAAGGGGGCCTATGGGGATGCTGAGGAGGGACTCTTCATTAGGGACTGTAGTGAGAGGAGAAAGGGTTACAGGTTCAAACTTAAACAGGGGAAGTTTAGATTGGATATGAGGAAGAAATTCTTTACTGTGATGGTGATGAGGGTCTGGAATGGGTTTCCCAGGGAAGTTGTGTATGCTCCATCGCTGGCAGTGTTAAAGGCCAGGCTGGACATATACTTGGGTGATATGGTTTAGTGTGAGGTGCCCCTGCTCGTGGGAGGTGTCCCTGCCCATGGCAGGGGGATTGGAACTAGATGATCTTAAGGTCCTTTCCAACCCTAACTATTCTATGATTCTATGATTCTATGATTAACCTCTTCCTAGTCCTTGTTCCCAGGATGGATGTTGGATCTGTGTAGTAGGCTTGCCTCCAGCCCTGTGTCTGTCTCCATCACCTGCATCTCCTTGTATACCTTGTATCCTGGTATACCAGGAATGTGCACTCCACAGCTGTTCCTGTTCCTCTGTTCCAACACAGACAGAGGGTAGAGCGAGTTGGAGATCTCGTGGTTACACTTTGTCCTGCCTTCCGCAAAAGATGTGAACTAGGTGGTGCAAGAAACTGATAAGCTGCATACTTGCTACCCTGAGCCAGCAGCCTATCATCTTTTGACAGAATGCCGTCCTCTGTGTGAACTTTGCTTCATTATAATGTCATTATAATACATTTACATGCTAAAATATACTCCCATCTCCAATGAGACCCCCCTCCAAAATGAGACCACCCCCCTTTGAGCCTGCGCTCTGAATTTTTGGTGTCATATACCTTTAAAACTAAGCGAGAAAGATTTGCACCAATAATAATAAAGGTATGTATGACTAGAGTCACTCAAGCTTCACCTTGAAGGTGAAAAATAATATAAAATAACCCAAGAGAGAGGGGAATATGGGGGAAGATACCACCGTGGACTAGTTGAGTGAGATAAGATCAATAGACTCCTGGGACTGGTCTACGGGCTGAACCTCTCTCCCCCCCCAAGAGGGACGTCTGTGGTTAAGACTTGCACTGTATCTAGTGCTTCCCTGGGAAAACTTAGAAACTCTATAGAGTTACTTTTGCTGTTACCTGTATATTTTAAAGCCAGGCTGTGTTAACTTTATCAAGCTCTTGTATCCATGTAACTATTATTCTCATGTGCTTTGCAGACAGTATTTATCACTGGCAATCCATAAGAACCTGCACCTCTTGCATCAATAAACTGCACTGTTTTGGTAACCAATTGTAATTTTCTCACTAGATGGAACCCCATCTCTCAGTGTGGCTGTGAAAGTTCAGGAGCACAATTGGTCATGCAGTGTGGTGCACTATTGGTGAATCTGGATCAGTAAGGTTTGAAATAGCGAACATGGACGAACCGATAGTTGCAGCTGATTGGACTGGGCAGTGTGGTGTGCTATTATTTACGGCTTAAACCATGACACAGTGAATCCGAATCAGTAAGGTTCGAATTAGTGAATGCAGCTGGACTGGTAGTTGCATATCGGAGCCACTCCCTGTCCTTCCTCTAATAAAGCACGGGGTTCGTTTTCCCCCCACTTTTAATGCAACACACTGTGACTGGAGCCCTGTGCCAGGTTGCAAACCAGCAGTGTATTGTGTACTTTAATAGCATGTCTCTTCTGAGCTTGGCCAACCTTCTACTGTGTGAGTCATTCCCTTGACAGCAGTGACTTGCGTGCATGTGTGCTCCTGAAGAATAAACAAACATTTCATGTTCTGACCCTGAAAACTATGTTTTAATGAGCTATTGAAAAGCCAAGGTTTCCTGTTGCAATACATGGTATCCTGTCCAGCGTTGCAATGGGACAGCTGTTTATAAGACTTTGGTGCATAGACCCAAATGTTGCCTTATTCGGAAGCTTTTCTTTCTCAGCTAAGTAGTCAGGAGAGAGAGGAAAGAAGATGCTAGATAGCTGAAGTAGATTTCTGCTCTTCAGTGCTCTTTGGAGGAGCTTTGCTATTGACAGTGTTTACTGGACCCAAGCAACAAGGTCCCTGAGCTAAAGCATTCCTTTACAAATGCTGCCTTTAGCTGTATCATTATGACACCATATAAGGTCTGGGGCTGAATGTTTCATGTTTTGAGTTCCAGTACTGTAATGGCAGAAATACAATTATCTCCATAAACCGGAGTTTTTGTCTGTAAGCAGAATCACACAGAATCATAGAATGGTTGAGGTTAGAAGATACCCTTGGGGGTCATCTGGTCTAGCCCCACTGCTCAAGCAGGTTGTCTAGGAGCATGTCCAGATGGCTTTTGTATATCTCTAAGGTTGGAGACTCCACAATCTCTCTGGGAAACCTATGCCAGGGCTCGGTCACCCTCACAGTAAAAATATTTTTAATGATGTTTAGATGGCTCTGTCCTTTTTGCACCCTCCCTTCAGGTATTTATAGACTTAAATAAAATCACCTGTGAGACTTCTCTTCAGGCTGAACATTTGCATCTCTCAGCCTTTCCTCATAGGAGAGATGTTCCAGTGATTTAATGATTGTTGTTTCTCTAGCTCTCCAGTATGTTCATGTCTCTCTTGTACAGAGGAACCCAGAAGCACTAGTTATTCACAATTTCTAAAATATAGAAAGGGAGATTTTTGAATTCAGATGTACCATGAGGCAGGATAGAAAGGTTGTGTCAATGGAAATGCTTATACTGATTAAAGCACAGCCAGAGTCTTCACCATCTTTGGTATATATGGTGGCAAACAAATTTGGTTTGTGTGCCATGTTTTTTCTAGCTGAGTTAAAATGCTAAAGCAAATGATGATGGCTGACACTTCAAAAGCACCTTGGAGTTTTTTCAGAACTTTAGGATGATTTGAGAATATTCACTATTGGAGCCCCAGAATTGACCTTTGCTAGAAAATTGTGGGAGATTTTAGTCATACCAGCAGCTACCAGGGAGAAACATTCCCAGTGTGTGACTGTGATATCACTTTCACGTGTGCCAAACTGACCAGTCAAAATCCACTCACAAGTGTATTGGAGCACATGGGTAACTTACGCACAGTAACAGACTTGTGTCACAGTACAAGCCTTATGCAGACAATATAGAATCATAGAATCATAGAATAGTTAGGCTTGGAAAGGACCTTAAGATCATCTAGTTCCAACGCCCCTGTCATGGGCAGGGGCACCTCACAATAAACCATGTCTCCCAAGGCTCTATTTAACCTGGCCTTGGACACTGCCAGCGATGGAGCATTCACAACTTCCTTGGGCAACCCATTCCAGAGCCTCACCACTCTTACAGTAAAGAACTTCCTCCTTATATCCAATTTAAACTTCTCCTGTTTAAGTTTGAGCCTGTTACCCCTTATTCTATCACTACAGTCCCTAATGAAGAATCCCTCCCCAGCATCCCCATAGGCCCCCTTCAGATACTGGAAGAGTGCTATGAGGTCTTCATGCAGCCTTCTTTTCTCCAGGCTGAGCAGCTCCAGCTTTCTCAGCCCATCTTCATGTAGGAAGTGCTCCAACCCCCTGATAATCCTTGTGGCCCTCCTCTGGACCTGTTCCAACAGTTCCATGTCCTTTTTATGTTGAGGACACCAGAACTGCACACAATACTCCAAGTGAATTCTCACAAGAGCAGAGTAGAAGTATAGTTTTAAATCTGCAAAAAAAAAATTCTCCTTCAGAAGATGAGAAAAAGATGAAAATCCGTAAGACTACCCAGAAGAAAATGCACAGAATACTTTTCACCAATGCATTTCATTCAGCAATATTCTGTATGTGCAGAAGATACCAGAAAAACTGCAAGAACCCACAGACTTAAAAAAAAGGTACAAAATATAATTGCATTGCTGTCTGGGGATTGCAATTTCATTTTCTGGTAACATTACATGCTGATGAAAACAGGAATTTGTCCATCAAAAATGTGCTAATGGCTCCTTCAGACTGCATGTGCAGTGCTGGTGGGAGTCACAGAAGAGTGACAGTTCTGCTGACCACAAACTGTGGTCAGGAGTCTCAGTGTGCTGCAGCACTGAGTGTTTATTGTTGACTGTTAACATGTTTAACCAAAATGTCATTATATGATATATTTAATCAAGATATATCTTACATAAATTTGTTAAGTTTGTATATTAATTACTTTTTGTGTTACTTTCCCTTGAGAGTTATCTGAGTTATGTTTTGTGAAAACTGACAGCCTTAGATGGCCAACAAACTCACTGCTCATAAGAGATAGATGGTGTCTATCCATTTCTTATCTCTTGTTGTAAAGAGATAAAGCAATATGAAAGAAGATAAGAGTTTATGAACTAAAAACTAGGGAAATCCAGCTGATGGGAAGAATGGAAACAAAACAAGTTACTCATTTGTCTTAATATGTCTCATTTGGTTGTCATAAAGTCTTTTCCAACATAGTTGATTCTTTGATTCTACAATCTCAGTTAACAGTACTTTGAAGGAAAAAAATCTGTCAAATGTGTGCAATACGTACTGAACACAAAATACAACTTCAAATGCCAGATATTGTGAACTTTCTGTATATTTGTTGCAGTTAAAGTGTTTTCATAGCAATTATGCAACCTAAAAATCAAATTAGAGCTTTTCAAAACAAAATGAGAAAACATCTTTCCATTGGAAAATATCAAGGTTATTCTGACATGATCCAACATTTTTTTCCTCTATATGATTATACTTCAAAATCGAAGTGTACTAAAACCCCTGCAACAGAAAGACATTGATAGGATGTGATTAAGTTCATTACCTTTCCTATTATCATGCAGAGGCCCATCCAAATGACTGAGGCTGTGTTACGTCTGGAAGAGTTGTGCTTCCGATTGTAATATGCCTACTGTTCTATTCAGGGCCATTGTATATTCATTCATATGTCCATTTATGTGTATACTCACAAAATTCACTTCAGATGAACCTGTGTGAAAATTAGAGATCAGCGTTTCTGTCTATGTTCATTTTACAATAGTAATTTGTTTAATAATTGTTGAAACTAACTGCTTCTGCCTATGGGAAAAAAGTATTTGCAGTCTTTGTGGTGAATGTTGCAGAAACTTGTAAATGACTGAGAAATAGATTCATAGTTACATAGTTATTCGTTCTGAACTGTTTTGTACTGTTTTATAGGTTCTATCTTAGAGATAAATTTAAGCTAGTTAAAAAGACAAAGTATAAACACAATAATAAGCTCAGGTTCCTTGTCCTAATTTGTGGAAACTTATTTTATGTCATATCCTATACAATGTGATGATACACTGAGCTGATCCAATCTCTATCTGCAAACTGAAGTAGAACAGAGCGTGCAGTGCCTTAAGCACAAAATGGTAGATAGGTTCTAAGATGGCTTTACAAAGAAAGAGATGACTGCAAAGTTGTTCTAATAAAAAAAGATAAATATAATATAATATAATATAATATAATATAATATAACATAACATAACATAACATAACATAACATAACATAATATAACATAACATAACATAACATAATATAATATAATATAATATAATATAAATCTAGGTAGAAAGGACCTACTTTTTTTAGGAAAGCAACTAGATAGAAAGCCCATTTTTCAGTTCTTCCTAATTTACATCTCAGGTTTTGTATCTGAAGCCAGTGTAATTTGAAAGGACTAAACTATAATTTTATTGGCAAATGCCTTTTAAAAGGAATTGATTCATCCTTCCTCTTGCCCTCAAGTTGACTTCCAGTGCAGCTGTTCTGAAACACCATAATTTACTGAAGCTGCCAATGTGGTCCATTAAACTGGTCTGCACCAAACAGTTTGCTAATGACACTGAGCCTTGTTGGCTGTTTTTAATGATTATCTCAAATAGTGTTTGATAATCTTCTCTCATTGATCAAAATGTTGTTTCCTTTGTTCTTCTGGCAGCAGCTGTGTTTGTCCTCTCTGGGAAGCTTTACTCCAGTGCTATCAATGAGCAATGATCATCCTTGTTTGGAGTAGGAATGGAGAATAAACGACCTCTGCTGCTCAGTTTTTCAGCCATAATCACTTTATGTAGATCTACAGTCATAAATTAGATTCTTAATAAAGATAGGTTGCAGTAAGTTTTGCATAGAAGAACTGCACTTCAAATTAAGCTTTTGAAATGAGGATCCATACTTAGGAGATTCAGTGTGACTAGGTGAGACTCTGGATGACTGGAAGAGAGGATAATTGCAATTGTAGGAACACAGATAGGGAAAGACATTTTTATTGGTCTAGACAGGAGGAAACCTCAGGAAGTAGTTTGTGTCAATGCATTGCTGTTTGATGTCAATTGGACTTGTCACTGGAAAATCTAATGTGATTTAAAACTTACAACTTGTTTCTTTCCTCTTTCTTCCTGGTACTTACTTGAAGTTCTTTTGCTGCAAGTACCATTTCATGCTAGACCTCATAGCTTTTCAAAGAAGTTGGTGCGTTCAGTTTGAAGTTTTCTACTGCTTTTTTATTTGTTTCTTGGTGGGTGAGAGAAAGCCAAATCTGTTCTGTCACTCACAGAGAAAGAGGAATATGCTTGTTTCCCACAGATTTCCACACATATTCGTTGCCTGACATTAACAGCCAAACCTGAAAATCAGGGGTATCCTTTCACTGGGAGCAAGGGAAGAACTCAGTGGATGGATCAAGCACCTGTGTATCCCCGTGTCCACGCCTGTTCCAGGCCTGACAGTACTGGCATTTGTTTACTACTTTGCAACACCTTCTTTTTACCTGCCCTCAATATAGAGAGTATAAATTGTTTGTGGTGAAAAATACTGAAATGCATAGCCTTTTATGAAACAGAATGAAAATAGGTTTAAGTGATATAATAGTATAGGATATGAAATCCTTCTTCAAAAAATACATATTTAAAGGTGTAACAGGGTTTTCTTAAATTGTCCTGCCAAGTTTTTTATGTGATGTAGCTGAAAACGCATCATTCTCTGGAAGTGCCTAACACAGCATCTACAGTTAATTGCAATCAATAGTCACGTGACTTCTTTTTAATGGACTCAGACCCTTATGGTAGGTGTTAGACCTACATGGACTGTATCACCATTATGATGGTCTCATGTCCTCTATAATTTTTTTCCTTTTTAGAGAGTACAGCATCTTCCCCATTGATGAAATGCATGACACAGGGGACTCGTGATACAGAGGATATCCTATGCTGTCTGCATGTGGCTGAACATTGTGGCTTAGGGGTCTGGCAGCAATGACATCAAGCTCCTACCCAGTGCAGCAGGCTTGTCTCCTCTGTGACTACCCCACCTTCCCAGGTTCCCTTGCACAATAGGTATGAGGCTCTGCAAATAGAACTATATAATGAGGACAATGGTTGATCTAGGATGGAGATGTCGCTGAGGTTAAGTCGCCCTATGCGCCCTGTCACAACTACATCCATAAATTAAAAACGACAGCAATAAACAGGAGCTGGAAACAATCATCCAGCAAGAAAACTATGACATAGTTGCCATCATGGAAATGTGGTGGGATGACTCACACAGCTGAAGTGCTGCAATAAATGGGCATAAACTTTTCAGAAGGGATAGGCAAGGAAAAAGAGGTGGTGGGTAGCCTTGTATGTTAGAGAGCGTTTCGATTGTTTAGAGCTTAACAAAGGTGCCTATAGGATTCAGTGTGTATGGGTAAAAATCAGAAGGAAGGCCAGCAAGGCAGATATGATGGGAATCTGTTATAGACCACTCAACAGGGATGAAGAGGCAGATGAAAGTGCAGGGTCCTACACCTGGGTCAGGACAACCCCCAGTATCAATACAGGCTGGTTATGCGCTTGCAGCCCACAAGATAAATCTTACCTTGGTCTGCATCCAAAGGAGTGTGGTCAGCAAGTCCAGGGAGGTGATTCTGCCCTTCTGCTCTGCTCTGGTGAGACCTCACCTGGAGTACTGTGTTCAGCTCTGCAGTCCTCAGCACAGGAAAGATACAGACCTGTTGAGAAAGGTCTAGCGAAAGGCCACAGAAATTATAAGAGGGATGGAAAATCTCTCCTGTGAAGAACAGCTGAAAGAGCTGGGGTTGTTCAGCCGGGAGAAGAGAAGGCTCCAGGAGAAGTTATTGCATCCTTCCAGCTCTCAAATGGGGGCTAAGGGAAAGAGAGACTTTTTAACAGTGCTTGTTGCAATAGGATGAGGGATAATGGTTTTAAACTAAAAGAAGGGAGGTTCAGGTTGGATATGAGGAAGAATCTCTTTACAATGAGGGTGATAAAACACTGGACCACGTAGTCCAGAGAGGTGGTGGATGCGTCATCCCTGAAGACATTCACAGCCAAACTGAATGTTTTTCTGGGCAACCTTATCTATTTGAAGATGCCCCTGCTCATTGGAGGGGGGTTGGAATAGATGACCATTGAAGGCCCATCCAACCCAAACTATTCTGTGACTCTGTGATTGTATCCTGCCTGGTATCAGAAATGGTGTGGCCAGTAGAACTATGGAAGTGATCTTCCCCACTCTGCTTGGCACTGGTGAGGCTGCATCTTGAATGACGTGTTCATTTTTGGGCCCCTTAGTACAAGAGAGAGTGAGATGCTGGAGAATGTTCAGAGAAGGGCAAGGAAGCTGGTGAAGGGTCTAGAGCACAAGTTCTGTGAGGAAAGGCTGAGAGAACTTGGGTTCTTTAGCCTGGAGAAAAGGATTCTCAAGGGGGACCATATAGTTCTCCACAATTACCTAAAAGGAGGACGGAGAGAGGAGGTGTCTGGTCTTTTTTCCCAAGTAACAAGTGATAGGACAGGAGGAAATGGCCTCACGTTGTGACAGGGGAGTTCAGATTGGATATTAGAAAAAATTTCTTAGCCAAAAGGGTTGTCAAACATTGGAACAGGCTGGCTAGGGAAGTGGTTGGGTCCCAACCCTGGAGATATTTAAAGTATGTGTGGAAGTGGCAATTAGAGACATGGTGTAGTGGTGGACTCCACAGTGCTAGGTTAACAGTTGGACTCAATGATCTTAAAGGTCTTTTCTACCTAAATGATTTTGTGAAACATCTAGTAACCATAATTCTTATCTTCTTTGAGAATAATCATCTGTTTGATATGCTAATGATATCCAGAAACACTGCATTCTGGAGCATTCAAAGGCAGGTCATGAGATTTACTGCTGTTCTAAGAAATGTTTTATTCAGAGTGCATCGGGATAGTTCATTATACTGTTTTGTCCTTTTGAGACAAATCTATCTCTGACTCTACAATGCACAAATGAGATATTTCACAAGTCAGTGGAACAACTGACTGGAAAAGAAAGATGTCAAAAAGCACCCTTCCCAAACTCCACATAAAAGAAGTGTATAAAACCACTGAAAATTATCAATTTTTTTTTTTTTTTTTGGTTATATCATGCTTTCAGCAGAAGAAAAAAACTCCAAGAGAAATATTAATGAACAACTCTAATGGGACATGATCCCTAAATAAAACATTCACTGTTACCGGTTTGCAAGTAGAAATAACATCAATATTCACATGATTTTTAAAAATAGTGCTGCATGTTTGTTTGCAGATAACTCCATTCGAAGTGTAAGGTTGCATACCTCTGAAATGAAGTAAAAATATGTATATTATGTTGTATTTTGACAATTTGATGAATATTTTTGCTGTTTAAGAATGAAATACAGAAAGCAAGTTGAATTAAATTCCGTAAGTTTGAAAATTTGTTACCCACTCACTGGGGATTTTGAACTTACGGTTCTGGAAATTCAACAGAATTGTTTTCAGATTCATGATGACTGTGATTATATGCTACAGTTTCATAACACACTCCTAGAGAAAATCAGCCAAATGTCTCTAAAATGATATACAGAAATGAAACCTTCAGTGATTTGATTTTTGACACCATTTAAATGATCTTTGTATAAGGAAATGGACTTTCTAAACCTCTTTTTAGACTGTAACGATTTGTGATGGAAATAGGAATAAGGATTCTGAAATGTGCTGAAGACAGAGGTGCGCTAGAAAATGACAGGTTTCCTAAGTAGAAATTACTTCTGTTGTTCACCAGCAGACTTTCTGAATCAAAGACCTGAATGCTACTCGCTGAGAAAATAAAGATGCAATAAAAGATGACACAGAATATCACAACATTAAAAGCAAACAAACAAAAAGCCAACCCCACCTCCCCCTCAGGAAGTTGGAGATAAAATTTTTACTTTTTAATGTGTTTATATATATATATATATATATACACACACACACAGTACATACCCTTCCCCACATTTTTGTCTTTGCATGTAAGCACTTGTTTGTATGTGTATACATGTGGGCTGATACACAGAAGCAAGGCATTGCCTCCTTCTTTGGAGAAGCATGGTCTGAAATAGAGTCAAAAAGGCAGTAATTCCAACTGTAAAGAACCTGGAACTGAGGTAAGTAAGAAAAAATAAGCTATGTTACAATGATGCATTTTTCCAGGGGACAGAAAACAAGAAGCTCTTCAGAAGAAATAGTGACATCTTTGCCAGCCATTTATTTTCACAAACTTTTATGGACTCTGTAATCTTGGAGGCTTCTGTCCCTCTTTCATATTTCATTAGAATTGCCTATTAGATAAAAATGTCTATAGAAGGAGCTACCTCTTTAGAAAATGAGGCTGAAAAATGGATCCAAGATGTCTAATTTGTGCACTTGAATGGAATAATGAAAGAAAATTATTGCCAAGAAAAATTACCAATGTTGAGCGGAATGCTGTAATTTATACTGAAGTGGAAACTGGCTGTCCCTGAACCACAATCAGGATTGTTTTCTAAAATATTTTGAAGTAATTTTGTCTTTGAAATTTATAGAGAATAAAAACTGTGGCAGTGAGCACTTCAGATCAGTGATTATAAACCAACAGCAGCTGGGTTGTTGCAGAAAGAGTGAGTGAGGGAGGGGCCTTGTAACCTAGTGACCCATCTCCAGTAGAATCTATTCATATAGTTAAGGAAAGCAGTTCAGGACATCGAGAGCCTTTCTCTGGTATGCTTACTTCTCATTACAGCTTTAGAGAAGAGATGATATGGTATAGCTTTACAAACAAAAAAGGTGTGCTGTCCCTCTTTCTCCTGCACAACAAGCATAAGTGATAAGAGCACAAGAATAAATGAAAAAAAGGGAGAAACCAGAAGCAAATTATTTGTGTCTGCCCATATCCTCCTCTATTTCTGGGAGACCAAAGAAAACCTGGAACAGCTCATCAAGCTGTTCCTCCCGCTTTAGCAAGCTTTTGAGTTTGTGAAAACACTTGAAAATTTAGTTCAGACAATAAACCATGGACTTGTAAGAAAATTTCTCACTTCACTGGAGCATATCCTTTTCTCACTGCCAGATCTCTTTTCAGGAAGTCTGCAAAGGTCGGAGAAGAATGACAGTAGGCATTCTTCAGCAAACAATTTCTTGAAGAAATTAGAAAAGTAAAATATGCTCCATTGAGGTCAAAATCAACACCCCTCTGCCCCCTATACCAATTTCCAAAGCTCCTTCATCACAAGGAAAAGGAAGAAAACAAAACAGCTAAATCTTCCATGAAGTTAAAATACTGTAACTGCCACAGTCCCAGACCTCAATGCTGTTTTGAAATACAGAACAAGAGAAAACATCTCTTCCACGTTTCATAGCAAAAAACAATGGACAAAATAAATGACACAAGTGTATTGATGTGGAAGCAGTTTCCAAATTTGAGGACTGTCTCTTTTCTGAGACAGCTCTTGTAGTCCAAGAATTTTCTCTGTCATTTCATATGTTCTATCTTGTAAGTAGAGAAGTTTCAAGTATCTAATAATCTTTTAGGAGTGGGTTGCTCTGTATTTTTAGGTATTCAGCATGTGAGACAATCTTTATATTTGATTGTTACTTGAAGTTACTAAAGAAGAGCTCCTTAAGAATGTACTTTTTTTCAGATCTTAAAGTTTCAAATTACGTGCTTGATATTGGTATTCAGAATTTACTCAAAATCAGTCATTAATTAGTAGAAACATGCAATTGCTATTTATTACCAGAGAAATAGGTCTACATTCTGCTGGTTTTTTTTAAAAAATGAATAGTCACATAAGCAGTATCTACATCACTTAGTATACTGCCTTGTTAAGGGTCAAAAATAAATATGACAGATCCACCATGCAAACTCTTGGCAGTAGTGAAGACTCAAATTTCTCTACAGCAGAAACGGATGTGAATAAATAATGCACCATAGAGAAAAACAGGCAAAAGGAACTGGGCAGCATGAATAAAAAATTGTATTATAGTCTCTAGACATTCATTTTAATATCAGTCATTTACTTGCCATCACAGTCCTCCAAAACAACCAAATTTCAAACTACCCAGTTAGAATAATAAACCTAAGAATGCTTTAATGTACACAAATTGTAAGAGAATTCAAAGGCATAAACAAGACACAAATATTAACAAATGAGTATTTATTTTTGCAGTCTCCAGTCCATATATCTATTCAAATTGGCTTTGCTATTGACCCTTGAAATGGCTTTCTGTGCATATGGTTAGTAGAGATTTGCCAGTGCTTTATTGTTAAACATCCCTACTGATCCAACTACATTTTTTGTGCTCCAGATCAGACAAGTCAGCATGTGTTCCCTGGTCTGCTGCAGGCTATTTTGGGATCAGGTGTAAGAGCAGGAAATAATATCATGCTCTGTATTTTGAGTGCTTGACTTTGTGCTGGCCCCAGAAGCACAAAAAAAGAATAATAGTGTGAGGGGATAAAAAGACACACCTCACCTTGGTTAGTCTAGCTGGAGAAAGCTATAAGCTTGGAGGACAGTACAGAGGCTTTTCAAAAGGAAATATGAAGGAAATAGATGGTGGAAAAACTGTAATACTGAGTCTTATGAGAAGATAAATCCACTAGAAACATTTGATGGCAGTTTTCTCTGCTGATCTTTGATGCAGTTATTGTGGCAGAAATTAATGATTTTACCCAGTAACTACCAAAGTTCAGTTTTCAGACGTCTCAGACCTTCAGTATTTACTTTTAGCATGAGGAGCAGAAACATGGGTGATAAAGTGATCTTCACTATGATACAGCCCCTCTGCTGTCATAGCTTTGTGCAGACTTTTTCACCTAGGAATTAGAAATGAGGCTCATGTTTTCTACTCTTTTCTTTGTATTGAATCTGAATCCACCTATAGTATTTCAAAGTATTTTCTTGAGCTTTCCTTTTGATATGGATAAGTATCTACAGAATGATTGAAAAGATTCGGACCATTTTCATTCTATGAAACATGGCATGGTGCTTCTTTGTAGACATTAGTCTTATTTAAGGAATGCTATTATATGCAATATGTGTTGTGGATTTATCCATGGCCACACAATTTGAGGTACTCCAGCACGAACTCACAAACAGCCACTGATGCTTTAAGGCATACCTTCTCCAGTGTGGGTCACAATCCGTTCAGAGGTATACCTGCACAGACATAACCCTGACCATAGACTCTTTGGGGTACTCTGTTCTCCTGTGGATTCACCCACAGATCACAGTTACTTCAACTTCAGTTCACACTGGGTTCCAGCCTGTCCAGTATAGCAGCACAGAAACAGCAGTATAGCCTAAAAATGTCTCTGTACAAAAAATCTGATAGTCTCTTGAATTTACCAATCAGAGAATCAGGAAAAAAATGTTGTAGTTAAGGTTCCATGCAGCTTTTCAAACTGTGGTTCAGTTTATTTCTTCCCGTTTTGAGGTGAGACATGAAATACAACTAAACAAGGGAAGCTGCCTGAATATTTTAAATAATTTTCTAATATTTACTGATAGTAACATATTTTGCTTCATTGGCCTTTTTGTGTATAGCTTGCATTAAAGCCTGAGGATCAAGTGGCGGTGATTATCTAATATTAATGTTCATAGAAAATATGAACAATACAGAGGAGTACTTGCAGTAATACAGAGCATACTTGCAGTAATGCTCATACATAAACCAAAGAAGAAACATAAAAAAAGCTATAGTTTTATCACTCATAACTAAGTAATAGCATTGAGATAATAATCTGTGATCTCTCTGTATAGTCCATCCCATTTTTCGCAGAGCAGTTGCAGTCTGCCATGTTCAGAAGAGCTGGTAAGGAATTTCTTCTTATGATCTCAACATGTGCTGCTGGGAGAAAGTGGAGTACTTGTGCTTTCCTCTTTTGTCCCTACAAAAAGCCATGTGAAGGAACTTCAGAGCTGCTGCTTAAGATATTTGCATCTTGGACTGTATGTTATAACCTAATTCTTAAAAGAGAATAATTGATTTTTCCTTTCTATATAGCAAAAGATCCCAAAAGCATAATTTTCCCTGGCCTGCTACCTACTGTTATTCAT
This sequence comes from Psilopsiagon aymara, assembly GCA_024733675.1. Classification (NCBI taxonomy): domain Eukaryota; kingdom Metazoa; phylum Chordata; class Aves; order Psittaciformes; family Psittacidae; genus Psilopsiagon; species Psilopsiagon aymara. The sequence continues at coordinate 59,508 of JANRGW010032413.1, forward strand.
TATGAACCATGAAGCATGTCTCAGTTCAAAGTCCTCCACTGACTCAGGCTGGCTTTTGACCAGGCTTAAAGTCACAATATAGAAGTGCAGTGTTAAAAAACCCTTCACAATCTGCTTGTCACTGTTACAGGAGAGAAAGGAGAGAATAAATTATTCATTGTGAATCACTCAGCCTGCCCTGGAAGGTGGCCTTTCATAGTGTAACAACTTTAAATGAACTGCTCCCCTTCCCTTCTCGAAAAAGTGTCACCAGTTCTTAATGCATAATGACACTCAATTAGCATAATAAGCAAATGACCTAAATGCTGAATATGCCCCACTGATGGGAGCACATTTTTTATACTTTTGAATATTTTATAGATATTCTTTCTTTTCCACAATCAAATGGAATTGATCTTCCAAAGTATTTTTTGTGTGTTAAGGGGAAAAAAAAAAAAATATCAGAGAGATCATGTGCTCATTGTAAAGCTGTTTAGTACTGAGGGTAATCTTTTAGAATATAGCACTACCTACCTGTAAGCAGGTGGAGTGCAAAGATCACTAGTCTATTAGTTATTCCACAGTGAAGTTGTCTCTTTTTCTTTGCAGTAGAAATTTAAGATAAAAGCCATTGATGGAAATAATGGAGAAAAAATATTTCCATAAACACTTTTGATTTCAATCAGTTTGCATTTTCAGATGGAAAATGTCAGAAGAGCTTTCAATCTCAGGTTTGAAGTCAGTACTGTTCGCATACCTAAAATATGTATTTCACATACTGACTTTGGTTGTTTTGCAATCTGTTCTTTTCCTTCCTTTTTCTCCCTCATCCGTGCCTTCTATCTCATACATATAATGTCTTTAATGCCACACTTAAAACACAAGTGATAATGTTTTTGCATGCCAGGACTTCATTTGCCATTACATCATGTAAACACTGCTTCCACATAACTCACAGAATGGCTAACTCCCCTCTTTCTCAATTCCATGTAGACAAAACTAAGGGAAGCTTTCCACTGACCTTAACAGTTTGTGAATGCAGACCTGGGTTTTTCAGGTTTGAACAGGTTACTGCAGGGCTGTTTCTCTAGCTGAATGTAAATATGATCAACCAGTTTCACAGTTTTCATCCATAATAAATAACTCACCAGTCATTCTTTCCTTCTTTGCAGTCACACTTTTTATCCTTTGAAAGTCTCCTAGGTAAACTCATCTTGGCCAGTGAGGCAACAACTTTTGCCATTGAGAAATGTCTTCACTTTGCCTTTTACAGACATTTTCTTCTTTCAATTTTTGCAGATGCCTTTTTTTTTACTAAACAAATGTTTTTTAAGGCTTGGTAGAACCATACAAATGCAAGTAGTTGACAGTTAGCTATATAGAAGGGTATTCTGGATGGTATACTGAATGAACACCTGGGAAAAGACGTCCTGCCTTTTGCCACGGGATTCCCACATTGCCCTAAGCAAGTCATTTAACTGCTCTGTTCATCAGGGACACTGGAAATGTGTTTATAGTTCTGTTTCTACCTTGTCTAGACTAGGAGGGCTCTAGATTTGTTGCTACTTTTGCAAGCATTCTCTAATATGTATGTGTTCCCTATAGTGCTCTTTGGTCTTCACCCCGATATTAATTACAGTGGCAAAGATCATGTGGAAAAGAGGGTGTTTGAATGTAATTTTTCCTGATTCTTGATTTCTATAATCTGTAGCTGGGCTCTGGTGTGTAAATTACAGTTTCAAGCAAACTCTGTTTTAAGAGCTCTGCGTTCTCAAATGATATTATCAATTTTCATTCTGCACTGTTGCTTCAGTGAAGTAACATAAGTTTGCTTTACTTAAGATCTTCCAAATTGGCAATCTACAGAGAACTGATAGAAAAATGCAAGTGCCTCCCCCAAGGCAGCCAACCATGAGACAGTGATGTTTAGCACATTAACAGAGCAGCGCACAAAATGGATTTCAAGTTTCTCTCCATTGATTTCCCATCTGAAGCCACTAGTCCATCCCTGGCTACAGCTGCAATGCCATCACAGAGGCAGGCAGTTACAGGCTCTTAAAAAGAACTTAACTCTCTTTCCTTAACATGGATTCTGCTCTCAGAGTTGACATTGAGTCAGAAGCTGCCTGCCTTTTCAGTCCTGTCTGACAGACTGCACGGCTTTAAAAATCAGTATCTAGAAGTTTTACCAAATGACATTGCAAATAATTTGTTGAGGTTAGTCTTCCCCTGAAAACTGCCAGCACTCAGTCTGTTACAGCACACTGTAATTATAGCGTCAACCTGATCATTTTTGATCCAATGGGGTTGACACTGGCCTCCATTACCCTCTCTTTAATATCACATGAGCTTTGATCTGTGCTTTTTCAGAGCTTTGACAAATCCAAGGCAACACCATTTATGTACATAGACATTTCTGTGACAGTTATTTTCCCACTTATTTTTGGCCTTGAGAAAATGGTTCTTCCCCTGTTGAAGTCTTCTTTCTTCCTTTTGTTTAGCAGAACATCATGTCTTATAGATGATCCATGGAGATCCTTTAAAACACCCTGTGCTGAAGAAAGCATGCTAGCATGCAGTTTTAGTTACTCATCTCTTTGGAAGGCCACAAGTTTAGATACAGCAGTGTTAGTAAAATCTGCCAACTAAGAAGAGTGGAAAAGTTGGGAAGGCAGTCATTTATAAAGATGTGAGTTATGACATTTGCTCTTCTTATTGTTTAATCATTCCCCTACACTTCTGAAATTAAAATAGAGGGCATACTTTTCCTTTCAGCCAGCACTTGGTGAGCATTCTGGTAGAGCTCCTCTGCTTGACACTTCCCAGGCAGCAGGCACCAATGTTTTAAAGCTGGGGTAGGCTGAGACAAGCCTTAGTGACATTTCTGCCTTTGACTGTCTCCATAAAGTGCCCCTTGTAAGGCTCCACCATCATCTAGTACCTCTCTGGAGAACTGGCATTTTTCAGAGCAGCCAAAACGCTCTCTAAGAGTTGTCTTTCTCTGCAGGACACAAAGAAAGAAAAGCAGTGGCAAAATCAGTTTGTTAGGTTTCTTAACACTAGTTCCTATCTTTTTTTGGAGCAAGCAGCTTTTGTCACATGTTGGCAATGAAACATAGGCAGGCCAGACTCAGCAGATCCACATTAGAAGATGCATTTCACTGCCTCTACCTTTCCTTTTTGGCACTGGGTCTCCATGACTCAGCAATGAATGCGGTGGCTGCTCCTGCTCCTCTACTATGCTCCTCTGCAAGCAGCAGCATATGCGGTGATGTCTGGGCTCTGAGTGTCTTCACACCCTGGTGTAGCACCAGTGCCTCTACCTTACGACCGGATGCCTCTGAGCCAACCTTCCCTGACACCGCAGATACCAGCCAGCTTGAAATCCACCTGAAATAGCCCCTGAACTTCCTGTCAAATCAGGTTGGCTCCTAAGGGCAGAAGGCAGATGAAAACTTACAGAAATCCCTTCTCCCCTTTATACTTCCCACATATCCTAAACCCCCTTGGAGTTTCTCCAGCCCCACAACAGCTCTCTGAGCCCTCTTGGGCTCTTTCTCTAACAATAGATTCTCATGAAACCTTACTGATCCTTTCAGGGATCACACCTGGGCCCTCTTATATAAGTGCTGTCAAATTTCTTTTTTGATATATCAGATCAAAACTGGTTTTCCCTCACCCATGACGTGGGTTTGTGTCTAATAAACTCTGAATGATCTCTGTGCCATCATAGAACCTGTACTGACATCCCTGTGTTTCTAGGGAAAACATGCCATTTCAGTGCTCTGTGCTGATGAATACCCTGGCTGACAGAGCTCTGCTTTGAGTGAACTTTTGCCCCTTAAGGACGTGTGACAGACAAAGCAATTTGAAAACCTTCTAAAAGCACTCATTCCTTAGGTATTATGAGAAAACTACGGACTTAAAATGACAGAATGTCTCTCCTTAAACAATATGCTGTTTGTAAAGATTTTGCTATTGTACTTGAGTGATTTTGGGTTTGCGACCAAAATCTTGAAGAAATCTTGAAAAAATTTTGAAGAAATCCTTCTCCTCTTCTGTCTCTTCTTCCCCATACATGTTTTATTTTCTAGAACAAGAATCTTCTTTTCGCCCACAGATCTGTAGCTGTTATTCTATAATTATTCATATTGCTTGAATAACTCTCATGATAAATGAAAATTTATGAAGAAAGTTCTAATGACCATTCATTTCAGGGACTGTGGTATCCATCTATCTTGGAGGACTGGCATGAAGATACCCATTACCACTGTCTTGTATAGCTTTTCATTTTATAAATGTGCTGGGGTTGAAGGAATGAATTCTCAACAAGAACTAAAACAGAAATGAGATATCAAAGAGACTCATTTGCAAGTTGTTCTTACAGGAATGCATTTTCATGGAAGTGTTACAATAGCCTGGTGAGGTTCAGCTTCGTTTTCTTTGTGATTACTTCATTTTCAGCTCCAAAACTTTGTCCTTTTTATTTTGGCATTCTGTACTTAGCAATTGCTATTGGTTTTTACCCATTTTGTAGCCTCTTTTCAGATCTTATTTTGTATCTCTAAGAAGAAGAGTGATAGAAATTGAATGTTAAAAAAGGCAAAGAGCATGTGAGAGCTGGCTTGTTGCTTGCAAGGACAACTAAGTTTAACAGCATTCCCAAGATTTTGAGAAAAGCAGTATTTCAGGGAACTGAAATGTATCCTCATTACATGTCAGAAGTTTGCTGGCATGCTCTGTTTTAATAAACAAACTATCCTGATGATAGAATTTTATATCTGCTGTTAAAACTTATTATGACTCTTAAACTTGTGTTTATTACTGCCATCTCAGGAATAGGGTTTTGCTATAAAATAAATCAGAATTAAAAGCATCTAATTCTTTCATTCTCACCTTAGGAGAAATTCTACGCCTGAGCTCATGGTCAGTTGGCTAGCCAAGGATAAATGAGTAGATTTCAGAGTGCTCCAGTGTTAGCAAGCAGAAGCAACAGCTGGCCATTCCTCAGATTGCAGTTGGTGAAGCCTTTGCCCCTCCATGCCCCTCTGTGGCGTGTTTAAGGATTTTACACCAGAAATGGGAGAAGCCTGAAGGTAAGATCATGGTCAGCTTTCATTCGTGTTGTTAGCTCTCACTTCTGTTTCATAGATCAACCAAACTTCATGTGTAATGGGCTTTCAAGAGAATGGGATTCAATAGCATAGTGATTGATGCAACATCATAGTAAGGTGTCCTCCCAGTCCTCCCAGGCAGCTGTTCAATCTCTGCGCTATCGGCTGTTGATTTCTTTTTCACTTAATGGAAAATTAATCCCATTCCTCAGGTATGAAGTCAACAGCAGAAAGAGGCACAAGATGGAAGAGTAAAACAATATTTCTGCGTCTCACAAGTACACTCTAAAGTCAGAGCTGCTGGAGAAGCCAGCATGCTGCCACAGCCATATTTCCTTTGTCAATCTGTTCTGAAAACCCCTATGGATTAGGGCATGTAGGAAACTTTTGATTTGTAGATCTAGTGGAATTTAGTAGGTTCCTCACTACTCTAAGTACCCTTCTGCACCTCTGGGACTTGACTTGCAAAACACTTCCTGCTGGTGGATGTTACGTCTCAAGAAGAACAAAGGAGAGAGAACTGGAGTACATAGAACCTTGTAAATCAGTGCCTAAAGGAAAAATTAAGAGGTATTTGCCATCATGATGTGTTCACCATGCCCTGCAGTGTTTCAGTATTTGGTTTTGGTTGTTTTGGGATTTTGTTTCTTTTCTATGCCCATCCCAGGTATAAATTCTGATTGATCTGTGCTCCCTAGGATCCAGAGAAGTAGCATGTTTGGTTGGGAGCCACCTATGGTAGACTGCTGGCAAGACAGAGAGCTCCTCTACTATTCTTGTAACCAAAATCTTGTCCTTCTCTGGGGTTTGAGGCTTCAGCAGGCTTTTCTTTCCACTGCTAAGTCCAGCACTCTCTTTCAATAGTAGTACCTCATAACTGTCTTTCAAGGATTGTTGTCATGGTGCTGCTGGGTTTTGCCTTTATATTTTCCTGTCCCTCCTTATCCCAAGTGGATTCAGATCACATCCTCTGCCTTTCTGGAGAGTGTTCTGTGCATCACACTGGGCTATGCCTGCCCAGTTGCCAATGGAATAAAGCAAAAAGAGTGGAGGAGAAAATTTTAAGCAAGGCTGACTGAATAGGAGGTGTAAATGAATGAGATGTGTTGGACTCTGGATCTGCTGGACTCTTTCATGGCGGAGAGTGAAAGCTACATTTTTTGCATCACTATGGAGATGAACAATATTTTTTGTCCTCTGATCCATTATGCTTGTAGCACTTGAATATTGCTGACTGCTTATTCCTTTCTGTGAATATCTTAATGGAAAAACTTCATGGAATATAACATGGTGTTATGAAAACTCATGCAAAAAATGGTGCTAGATGTTCTAAAGGTGAGTTGGAGTGATGACTCTCTGAATGATGTACAGCTCAGGCTGTATGAGTTTGGGGAGACTTTAACATCTGTGCGATTTTCTTCAGAATCATTGTTATCAAAACTAAACAGAAGAACAATTTTTTATTTGTTGGCTTGCCATACATAACTCATCATTTAAAAGCAGTCACATCTGAAGGGGGCTGTCGTGGTTTAAGCCATAAATCAGCCACGCAGTTTGTTCACTCACTTCCCCCTTTTTCTTCCCTCTGC